>PVHY01008002.1:22627-43615 GCA_004024945.1 Uropsilus gracilis
GTCTTTGGGCTGTAAAAGAAGTCACATAGATCATCAGATAATTATTCCTTTTGGCCTACTATGGAGTTATATCTTACTTATTATACAACTTCTCTTTTCCTGCTCTAGTGGTAGTTTTCCTCAAGGCTTCCCCCCTTAAATAGAGTAAGCTCTGGGTTAAGTTATTTGTAGATCCCTAGCAGAGCTAGAGAGGGAGAAGAGAGGGCTATTCCATCAAAACAGTGAGAATGAAGAACCATTTCATTTTATGCAGCTACCCTGAATTATGAGCAGGTCTGGGATCTAGAGGACTGGGAAGGTCAGTCAGGATAAAATGTTCTAATCTTTTCTTTCAAACCAATCTTATATGCCTGCAACATAGAAATAGAGTTCAGAACCTTTCCAAAGGCTTGCTGTGAAGATCATAATAAATTTTTCATTTCAAGATGTTTAGGAATCCTTATGTTGAAGGTATTGGAAGGATTTTATACCTCTGGTGCATGAAAAGTAGTCAAGATTCAATCCATACAGCCACTATAAAACTTGAGGGCAAAAAGAAGACTTAACCTAGATATACTGCCCCCCTCCAGACTTAGGTCCAGGGATACCATTCAAGATTCACCATTGTCAAAGTTCTAAGAAGAAGAGCTCTCAGCACTGCTATTCTTATGGTGTGTGTGTGTAGTGTTAACTTGTGTTTAGCTGGAGAAAAACTTTCATTTACATTCTGGTCCTTCTTAACTTTATTTTGTGTCAGTTTAAGTTTTAGAATTTCATATTTAAAGAGAAATGGATTGCCTTGATTTATAATTTAATTAGAATTTACATTGTTTCTGCTAGAATACAAAAAAAAGGGTGAGTTAAAAGACAGATCCTACCAGAGTGTACCAGGGTCATTGTTTGGCATTCTCCAAAATCTAGGAGAATAAAACAACCACTGAGACATGTCTTCCCCAAAATCTAGGAGAATAAAACAACCACTGAAACCTGTCTTCCTAATCAGAAATAGGGATTTCCTGCATGAAATGAAGAAAACCAAGTAATTGAAGACATTTAAATGCTTAGTAATTAATATACATATTTACAAAGTTTTCAACAGCTATTTGCCATAACACTCCAAGTTTGTTCTTTTTCAGTCAGTGTGGGCTCCTGCGTCTTTGGAGGAAGGAACGGATGTTTCAGAGGATCCTTCTTACCCGCTAGATGGCAGCAGCACTCTGTCGTGGCTGGCTAGTGTATTGTTCTGAAGCTCTGCCAATTTCCATTAAAGGGCGAAACTGCAAGTCCCAACTCTTTAATCTTTGCACTCAAAGAAGGTATTTACATAGTACCTTTGTATTTACTGCTATTTCTGTGGTTGCTGATTTAGTGTGTCTACTATTTGTTAACAAAAATAAGTGATTTTCCCTTTTGTGTGACAAATGAATGGATGGATATTTCCAGAAGCATCCATAAATTAGACTAGGCTTTCTCAACATTGGCATTATTAACTCTTTGGACTGGATCATTTGTGCGCATGCGTGTATGTGCATGTGTGTGGTGGGAGGGGGTTGACCTGTGCATTATAGGATGTTTAGCATCATTTCTCATTTATCCCCTAGTGCTAATACATTGCACCTGTACCCTCCTCTTTGTGACAACCAAAAATATTCCTAGGTATTTAAAGCAAAAATTAAAAATATTGGTTTTGGTTTACATCATCAATTTTTGTTTTGGTTTACATCATTGTCTGTATTTTGGGGGCATGGATCCCCCCTTCAGATGTTATTTTCCACAGTGTACCCACCACCAGAGTACCCAGGTTCTACAGCATAGACCACTGTGCTTCTTTCCTGCTTTTTGATGTGCCCACATATTGCCAATACTCTCAGATAAATTCCCCAGATATTTTCTCCTAGGAAGGGAGTTGGGGGATGGAAAAAGTGCCCCTGATTGAGAAGCATGGCATAAGAGTGAAGACAGTCACTTGCCCCAGAATGCTGGCATCGTATTCCTGCAGTTTGTATTCCTGCCCATTTCATTTTGAGGAATAGGCAAATGAAAGCATATTTACTGTTAAATATGTTCAATTTTTTTGTTCATTCACTTGGAGGATTCTTTTTTCTGTAGATGAAAAAAATGAAGTAGAAAAGACAATTAAGATATGATGATGCTGCACATTTCATCCCCAAAGGAGAAGATTGAAGTTTTTCAAATTATAGTTTCCTATGAATAATAACAGGCATATGATTCTGTTACTTTTTCCTTTTGATTTTAACTAGCCTCGCTTATGATGAATCATGAGAAGAAAAACCCTGAGGCCTTCCTTGAAACATTTATCAGTTGGTGAAACATTTCACATTATATAGATTTTCAAGTTGGAAATGACTTTAATTGGTCATCTTGTTCAACTTCCAAGTCTCTTAAATCTGGGGTCCAGGGTGTCACCTGAATGGAAGAAGGACAATAACGTCACAGAGTCTCAGACCTATGCCTCTTGTTGGTGCTCCCGCTGAAAACCAGTTTAGAAGTAACAGATTTGGTTCTTTGCAAAACAAAACAAAGCAAACACACAAAACAGAGGCAGCCCTCCTCCCTGTCCCCAGTCCTAATTGGGATAGCCCAGAAAAGGTTCCCCAGGACTGGAAGTCTGGCATTCTTAGAGCAGGATTCCTGATTCAAGCCCACGTTTGATGTGATGAGGCCCAGCTGTGATAACAAAATTCTCCCTCATTGTAGCACTACTTACAGTTGCCAGGATATGGAAACAACCCAAATGCCCCCAAACTGATGAATGGGTCAGAAAGCTGTAGTATATGTGAACGGAATATTATTCATCAATCAAAGAAGACAAACATGTCATTTGCAGCAACATGGATGGAGCTAAAAAGAGTCGTGTTAGCAGAAATAAGCCAGGAAGAAAAAGAGATATACCCATGGTCTCACTTAAATGAAGGATATAGGGAAAATAAACAAATAAATGGATAAGACTAATTTAAAGCTATCATCAGAACTGAAACATAGAACAAGAGAGGGGGAGGACGGAAGACTCGGGGGAGGGAAGGGTACAAAAGACTAAGATGGTTCACGGGTGATAAGGTGGTGGGAGAATCTTGGGTAGACAATGAGATAATATGTGTGTGTGCAATCAATTAAAAAAATAAAATTATATAAATTAAAAAGAAAGAAAAAAAGTCTCCCTCATATTAAGCAGGATCTTTTCCCCATTTGGTGTAAACCATTTATGCATTTTTAAAGCATTCCAGTGAGTAAGTAGGAGAAAGAAATGAATGTGAGACCAGAAGCCAAGTATGGACAAGTTCAACAGATGAGTTTTCCATCCCTCCCCCATTTTGGAAATGTCCCTCATATTAGAGGTGGGAGATAATCCTCTGAGGCACCACCAATCAGGTTGGACATGTATCCAGAGAACCACACTTAACTGGGAGAGGACCACTTTCACCTTTGCAATAGGTGATATGATTCTGAAAGAGAAGTCATGATTTCTCTGATGCACGGGGAGCCAGACGCTAGGAAGTGAGGTCCCTGTGCCATCATGGGGACAGCTGTGTTTGAGCATGTGATGGAACCACAGGACGAAATAACTGGTCTTAAAAGGTTTCTGTTGAGCGAGGCCTGTATTTAGGGATAGTATGGGGGGGGAAGAGAGCGCATCAGTTCACATGCACAGGATGGAGCTATTCTTTGAAAACACAGTCACGTTTTACTTGAACTTCTCTGCACTATTGGTCCAAGTCCCGTCACAAATGTCTGCTTCTCCCCATGAATCCCACTGAGTCAAGGATCGACATCCAAACAAGACATTCCTTGGAGAATGACCTCAGGAAGAGACATGTTGGAGGTCTCCCAAAAGTGATTAGGATTCATGGCCTCCATCCAAGATGCTCAGTCTTTCAAGTATGAGCTTTGCACTGCCACAGGGGTTGTGAACCCCGTGGGTGCCCTGGGTGGCTGAGGTTGTGAGAGCAAGTGAAGGTCAACAGTGAACTGGGGCCAGGGCGAGGGAGAGAATTTGATTTCCTAATTTTTCTTCAGAATTCCAGCAGCCTGGGAATTCCAGTGCACTGGGGCCAGCCTGGTTCTGTTCCTAGAACTGTTCTTTGATTTTTGATCACTTCAGACCATTTGCTAACTGTTCATAACTCCTATACAGTTTTGTGCAGAACATGGGAAACAAAGATAGCAAAACAAGGGGCCCTTATGTTTTTCCCTGCAGTCATCAGTGGATGAAATTGGCTGGGCAGAGTAGAAGCTTTTTGTGCTACACTTGATGCAATTCTTCTTCTTCTTTTTTTGCATGAGCATTTTGAGGAAGTAAATGTATGTGTGCAGAATAGGTGTAGAATACCCTGTGAAGTTTTTACAATCTTGCAATCACCCTTCTGTTTTAGAGGAAGGTGATGTCAGTAGATTAATCACTCAGTAAACAAATATTTGAATACATACAAATCCAACATTGTCAGAGTTGTTGCTACCCTACAGTAAGTCCTGCAGTTTAGAGAAAGTGCTATGGTCAGAAGGTGTCAGAGGCTGCCAGCTGAGACCGGACGAGGCTCATACTGTGAAATGAGGTCAACTTCATTTCACTATTTTATCTGGCTTCAAAACACTGAAGACAAGACTGGCATGATGGATGTCCAGAGAGCAAAGAGCAGCTTCTTCATTCCTCCAATGTTTGCCTTAAAAAACATTCCATAAAAGTTACCAACAAAAGTATAGGTAAATCCCCTGCCCGCCATTATCTCACAAAAACTAATGTTTTACCCAATTTTTTTGTACCCTAGCCATTATTCTTTTCTAGTTAATTAGTTGTAAAACATTCTCTTAGCCACCTTTTTCCCCTTGCCTAGACCCTATAAAAGGCCTAGTAATTTACCTTAAAGTTACTACCAGCCACGCTTTTGATAGCCTGCAGTCTTTGGCTGTGTCAATCTCTCTCGTTCGTCCTTTTCTGCAACTCTGTGCCCAGCTCTTTGCAAGAAGGAACCCTGCATCAGGTGACATGTGGCTTTAGTCTCTGTCCTCTCTGTTGGGTGCCTTTGTGCAGTGTACAAACTGTACAACTGTACATTACTGAACATCAGTTACATCATTAGGTTGGAAAATTTCTTGAAGGAATTAGGTCTTGAGCAGAGTATAAAGGACAAAGTCATTTCTTTTGGGTATGGCAGCCAAGAGGTGTTAAGCTATTTATTTTGAGGGGAAAATTACCAAGATTTGCTGAATTCTTGCCCCTTATATTTTTACCCCTATTGCTGAGTTAGTAGAACCTCCAGGCTCTAGCCACAATTCCAATATAGGCAGAAGGAAAAGAAACAGCTAAGAACTTAATATTTTGAATGAATGTCCTCACCTTTTAGTTTCCTGTTACCAATTTCTATTTGTCAAGTACAGCTGCTTGATTTTTGATGCTCACCAAGTTTTTAGAGTTCCCATCATGATGGAATTAATTTTGTGCCTCATTTCCAGCTTTCCTCCTTTGACCCCTCACTGCCACCTCTTTCTCTGTCATGGAGTTTGCTCAAATCTAAGACTGTGGTCTGGTGATTGGAGGTTATAGTTTTCTGGTAGCCAAGGTTGTCCTGACGTTCTGGCAACTGTATGCCTCCGGGCTCCTACCATCTGGACTTTTGACTGTTTGGGTGGTCTTCTGGACCAAGAACTCATCTTGGAAGTACATTTGGAAGTGAAAATACTACTTATGCTTTCCCCCTCTACTTCTATCTCCTGGCTTTAGACTACTTGCTCAAAAATAACTGTTTGTTAGAATTACTTGGGAGCTTCTAAAATTTGGATACCCAGAAATTACTCTAGTCAGTGATAGCTGTTTCAGGAGATGTCCAATCACTGATATTATAAGTCTTCAGTGTCATTCCAACAGACAGATATGGTCAAGAGCCATTGTTTCAGTTTCATGTTCCCACATCTGTCTTCTGTAGGTAAGTCAGCCTTTGCCCCCCCTCCCCCCAAGTTCAGACCTATATTCTTTGCCCAGTCAATGAGTTGAATTGCATCTGTGGTTCCAGTTTTCTCTGGAATGACCTGGCTCCCAGTAGAGCACCTTTGATTATGATGATATTTTGCAACCAGGAGACTGAGAAGGGTATCTGGAGACCCAGCATAAGCTGTTTATGGTTTCTGTAACCTGTAATTCTAACAAATGCCACCCTTCAGCCTTGTCCTACACAGAAAAGAACATTCTTTGTAGGCATTTCTCAGCTTATGAATGGGTTGTGTTCCAACATTTGCTTGTGGTCAGTTGTTAGGGATGTAGTAGCCAGTTTCCATAGGAACAAAGTGACAGAGGAAAGTGGTAGCTCACAATAGTCTACTGACTCCTTAAGAAGCTGATCTTTAGAACCAGTAGTGCCAAAGAACCAAAATTGATATTTTTGTGTGTCAAAATGGTGCAAGATTGGCATTTTTGTGGGCTCAACCTGTACTGTGTCTCACTTTAGGCAGAGAACAGTGTTTTGTTTTTTTTTTTTTAAATCTAGTTCATTTATATAATATATATAAACCCACCTCCTTCCTTCCCTGATGGTTCCCCTCCCATCTCTCCCCCTCCCTCCCATTGTGTACTTTAGTTTGGTTCTTAGATTGTTTTGACTTTTCCTCCTGGCCTTTTTCTTCTTTTTCCTATATCCCATATATTAGTGAAACCATTTGGTTTCTGTCTCTTACTAGGGAGAGACCAATGTTAAGCATGTGATTATAGTGCTGAGAACACATTCACCTGAATTAGGGTGCTACAAGGAGGGCGCTCCCTGCCCTCCTCCCCCTTTCCTTCTGCCTATATTGGAATTGTGGCTTCAAACTGGAGGTTTTACTAACTCAGCTGTATAAGGGATAAGGATTTAAGGGGCAAGAACTCAGCAAATCTTGGTGATTTTCCCCTCAAAATAAATAGCCTAACACCTCTTCGCAAACATGCCCAAAAGATGACTTTGTCCTTTCCACTCTGCTCAAGACCTATCTCACTTGGCTCACATATCTAGCCAAGTGAACTATGGGAAAGCAGTAGATGTCCCAGGGCACAGGTTCACTATTGCTCTTGTGGAAGGGAGGGGAGTAAAAGTGAGAGGGGAAGCTTGGCTCTTAACACCAGGAGTGCAGACATCCCTAGTGAAGCAAGATGGGATTGCATGGAGAACCTGCTCTGAGGGCTATCCTCCATGAGAGAGGTGCACTTTCAGTTGAGGAGCTGGGAAGACTGCAGCACAGCCTGAAGGGTGGCAGCGGGTTTCTCAGGTGTGGCCACGTGCCAGCCCAGGATGTGTAGGTGAGCTCAGTGAAAGTGTTCTGCCTTGGTGAGTGACGAGCATGTTCCATGGATGAGTCAGGCCGTGTGAGCCTCGCTTTAGTGCACTGTCTACAGTGCAAAGTACATCTTGACAATGGGTTGCCTTGTGAGTCATGAAGTTGCAGTGTCTCTTTCCTTACTAATGCACAAAGGCCATTCTGTTCACAGTACTCAGGAAGCTGCCTGAGCATAGTAGGTCTTTGCTGGGGTTGCCTGGGGAACAAGCAATGCTGATTCCTTTTCCTTTTTTTTTTAAATTATGATAACATGTTTACAAGACTATATGTGAGTTATAGGAGCACACCTCTCAGGTGCTTGTCATCACATCACACCCACTAGTGAGGTGCCCACAGTGCTCCATCACTGTCTTTTGGGCCCCTCCCCCACTGTCTCTCCTGTACCCCTCTTGTAGCCTCGATTCAATAGTCAGTTTTCTAGGTTTTGTTACTGTTTTGGTTTGATCTGATTCGTCCCTTTTTAATGAAAAACTCAAAGATCATGAATGTGATTCCTCTAGAGATAAATGTAGCAGTTCTCAAAAAAATGTTTATTATTAGAGGAAACTGACTGCTTTAGGAAAAGGCTGTATGTTTGCTTAGAAGATAACTGTTTTCTTTATTTCAATGTTTGTTGTATATCTTACATAGGAAAACACCATTTTTGTTGATGCTTGATCTTTTCTCCACTCGCTTAAGTTCCTATTTTGATGCTCCACAGATTAACATCTGATTTGTATACAGCATTCATTCAATTAAGCGGTTGGAGATTTGCACCATTCCATAGGAATACCAGGTCAACAAGGGGAAATCTCTGAACTGTTCAACTTGGCTGTCTGAAGACAATTGGGGATTTACCTTTGGAAGAGAAGAGAATGGACATGACATACAAAAAAGGGAAAAGATTTGATCACATGGACTGCAAAAATGATGGAAGCTCTGTTTTTCTCAGTCAAGCATAATTAAATCAAAAAAGTCAGATGAATGAGGTTCATTTATGGGCATCCTCACAATTGTCTGGGTCACATCTTTCAAAAAAAAAATGAATGTGGTAGCAAAGAAATGATTATAAATTCCAAAGACTCTGAAAAACAGGCTGATCTCTTAGCTTTTGCAAGTGATTTCCATAATGCATTTCCCTTTACCATCACATTTTAATGCCATCTGTTGCCTGTTTTCATGCGTGAGGTCGATACTGGATCGCTTCACGCAATTATGCAAATACCGTTCCTATAAAATACAGGAAAATAGTGCTGCTGTCAATTATCTCTGAAAGCCTTCCAGTGAGTCTCCCTCCAGACTATTGAAGCTGTATCCTTCTTTCCATGGGCTAGTGTGTCTTAGAAGTAAGAGCTGGTAAACATCTTTTAGAAATGGTTTCTAACATATCTCTTTCAAAGTGTTTTATCGTTAAAATGGTCTGGAAGAGTCTAATTTGCTGTAGCTTGTGAATGGTGCTAATTGGGCTGATTTCTAGACCAGGCTGATCTGACTCCATTTTTTTGCACACTGGCCCCAGCAAAACACAGACACATCAGGTTGTGACAACCTGCGGGAGACTTTGCCCAGCAGCAGTCACAGGGAGTGGTCATGTGGAGTTTCCTCATTTTCTTTCTTCTATGATGATGCAGCACAGAGCAACAGATGGGTTGATCCACAGCACAATGCAGGATGTGGCATCATACCAGAAGTGCTATCTAGTAATAGCGTATGTCCAGGGCAGAGGTCAGGCTTGGGGGAACCAGAGTTAAGGTGAGAGCCTCTTTTCTCTCTACAGCAGAATATTGTACTTGTCTCCAGAGTAACATAATAAAAATATTCTTACCATGGTGGGCAGGCAGGCTGTATTTGGACTACTTAGAGAACAGAGTGGTTAGGTAAAAAGGCAGAGAGGCAGTATTTAAATAGAAAGAGGAGTTATTCTAACCATAATTAGAGAAGTGGGCAGTTGGTATGAAAGGGATAAAGATTCAGTAGTTATGAACTGTAAGCAAAATGGATGTTGGGCAAGTTTGTAGGCAGGTATTGGAGCTGAAAGAGCATATCCAAAAGAGCAAGAGAGCATTTCAAAATGGCTTAGGACACATGGGAGATTCAGTTATTCGAACAACACATATTTACAGATTGTCTGCTATGTCTAAGCACTAAGATAAACACTAGAATAGTGAACAAGAGTCCTTTATTTATTAATTTTTAGTTAATTATACTTTTTATATACTTTTTACAATGTTGTTACATTTTAAAATTATATACTTTTTACATTGTTGTCTACCCCACATTCTCCTAACACCTTGTCACCTGTGAATGGTCAGCTTAATCTTTTGTGTTCATCCCTCCTCCAATTTCACTTTCCCTCCCCTTACCCTCCCTTGCTGTATGCTTTACTTCTGCTGTCAGTTTGTTAGTTTTAACTTTTTCTTATCCTTTTGTTTGTTTGTTTTTCCTATGTCCTACCTATAGGTGAGATAATCCAGTATTTCTCTTTTTCTTTCTGGTTTATTTCTTCTAACATTATTCTTTCCAGCTCCATTCATGTTATCACAAATGCATCAAACTTGTCTTTTTGATAGCTGAGTGAGAGTCCATTGTGTACATATACCACAACTTTCTTATTCATTCATCTTTTCTGGGGGGTATTTGGGTTGTTTCCATATCCTGGCTATTGTAAATAGTGCTGCAATCAACATCCAAGTACAGAAGTCCTTTTGGACGAATGCTTTTGTATCCTTTGGGTAGATTCTCAGAAGTGGGATTGCTGAATTGAATGGTTGTTTCATTTTCAGTAGTTTGAGGGTCCTCCACACAGCTTTCCATTATTATTACGCATTATACATTATTATTATACATACTTAATTATTATACATAATAATTATACATTATTATTACTGAATGTATTTTATTTTTTGGAGTTTACTGTATTACTGAATGAGTTGAATGAGCTTTCCATAGAAAAACTTACTAAATTTTGCCTTGACAATGTATTGGTTGGTCCAGAATAACTCAGATATTCACATATTCAAGGGACTCCTCATATTTCTTGAAATGTCAAAGACATTAAGGGGAATTATACATTTTCATTAGACTTTTATTTTTTATTTTATTACTGAATGTATTTTATTTTTTTGAGTTACTGTATTACTGAATGAGTTGAATATGGTTTCATTTGGTATTAGTTCACAGGGCAGGTGGATACATTTTTGTTCCTCTTAAAACCCAAGTATTTCCATAATGTACAGTCATATATCAAATCATTATGTCATACACCTGAAAGTGATATAATTTTATATATCAGTTATCACAATAAAAAAAATCAAACACTAAATCACAAAAAAGAGCTCAACAATCATGACCCTATCCTGAATAATAAAACTTTAGAACTAACAGGGATGTAAGATGTAAGATGTAGAATGGCCTAATATTTAAAGCAATTTGTATAATAAAAAGAGCGTTGACTTTGAAGCTAGAAAACTTTGGGTTTGAGTTCTAGCTGCACAATTTACATTTTCATATTCTGTGTGTTTTCAAAGTCTCAGTTTTCCAGTGTATAAAGTGGGGATCAAAGGCACTTATGTTTGTGTAGAGCTGTGTGCTAAATCACATGGCTGATTTGGATGAGGAGGTACCATCACATTGTTTAGCCCTACTTCATCACAGCTGATGTCATCAAGGTGCAGTCCCAGAACTGGAATCAGAGTCCTGGTGTCTTGACTTGATTTCCAGATTTGATCTTTTCCGAATAGTTACTGACTTTGCTCATATTTTAAATATTTTGATTTCTGTATGTGCCCTCCAGAGTCATGTATGTAAGTGAAGGAAAAGAGGCATCTTTCTATTTTCCTCTTGATTCTGTAATCAGAGCCATGGAGAGTCACGGGAACCCTCATCTGGGAGTCTGAATATGGGAACGAGCTAAGACAACCAGTTGCTGCTCTGTTCTTCAATGCATTCTCATAAAATATGGGTATCCCTGCTTGCTTGTGTTGGAAGGGCATTGAAATGCAAGTCAGTGTGTAACATCATTCTCTTCCAAAGTTCCTGACCTTCCAGATCAATGAAGGGCCTGGGCCAGCTTTTTAGTTATTTCTGAAGAAAAAGGAATGTTTTCTCAATAGAACCACCAACTGATCCAGTTCCTGATTTCTGTCAGCATGCCCCCTCTCTTCCAGCCAGTACAGACTACTGCAGACTTTGAGACATGCATTTGTGTGTTTCCATCTCTATATTTCTGCATGTATCTTTCCCATTCCCCCCTTCATTTTCTTTCCAACACTGGAAATCATCTTGTCCACTCTTTGACATTTACATAATACACCCATCCTCAGAAGCTAGCTGCCTTCCAATATTTTCCTGCATATTCCAGTATGGAGTAGATCTCTCCCATCTTAGAACAATGAATAACTGTTCCTGCTTCAGGATTAAACCATGCATAGTTGACAAAAAGTCCACCACAGCCCACAATTTCCCTGTGGTTGGCCATACTTCTCAACTTTATACTGATGACAGATCCTCTCAAGGATCATCTTAGCCTCAGTAAACATAGAAATAAAACCTCTAGGTGGGGATTATTTCTATTCACAAAATAGGGTCACCAGCACAAACAATACAGAGCAGCACAGACAAGAACAGCTCTGGGTCACTCTATCCCCCAGGAGTGACAATGGCTGAGGTCCTTCAGGGTGGTGCTGGGAGTCAGCAGCTTACTCCCCCACTGAAATGAGGAAGTTGATGTCTAGCTTCTCCCTGGATAGATTATATCCTCATCCCTCTAGAATGATCATGTCACTTTACAAACAACCCCTGTTAAACATGAACAAAAGTCACATTCTATAAGCTTAGAGACTAATAATTAATGCTTAATTCGGAGGATATGTTAGGGAGTATGGAATCTTGCTCACCATGTGTGCCCACTGCTTAACAAAACCTGAAAGAGCTGTTGCGATGTGGGTGGCTATACAAAGAGCATGCACAATGGAGCAGAGAGATTCAAGTTCAAATCCTGACTCGTGACTCAGCAGCTAGTTTTGTGTTCTTGGGCAAGAAAGTTGGTCTCTGCGAATCTGCCTCCTCATTATTTTTATTTTGAACAACACTGGGGAATTTATTTCATTTTTTTCCTGTCCACAAATGGTCCTAGGAATGAAAATGAGGATAAAAACGAAAATCTCCCTCTTCCAAAAGTGTTGAGTCACAAATCTTTGGAAGTGTTTCTCCTAAGCTAAATGGAGCAAGTCGAGGCTCTCCTTGTTTTCACGCCACAGTGTTTAGCTGGCTCCTCCATCAAAGACGGATTTGTATTTTCAAATTCGCTTCATTCTCTTAGCTGTTTGGCTGAGGGCAAGCCAGCCACAAATGCAGGAACTAAAACCAGAAGAAGAGGTTGGATGACCTCAGTCCATGTCTACTCCTGGTGCTTGAAGAAGTGAATGCTCACTGGACCCGTGGAGCGGGATGAAGGTGCAGTGCTGATAACAGGTGTTATCTGATAATAGTGTGACATGGGTCTGTGAGGCACAGATGGCCCTGGCACATCCCCTCCCTTCCCATATTTTGGACTGTGAAGTGCCCTGTGACATTCCCTGGGGCAACAGAGGATTGCAGACGCTTCAAGACATCATTTATAGGACATGGAGAGGAGTGCCTTTATCTTGGGATGGTGATGACTGTACAGTCAGGCTGTGGGGAATGGGGATGGATAAGCGAATTGACTCAGCCAAAGAGGCTGGGACTGAGTGAAAGTATGCACCACCCAACCAGTTGATTATATCCCACAAGTCATTTTAAAGAGTGAAAGGGATGGTTTACGACTAATCAAACAAGGGGAATAAGTGGCTTAGGGAGGTAAAACATTAGTTCCTATGGGATACTTAGAGGTAGGGGATTCACTCATTAACTTGCTGTAATCTCTTCAGGAATATCACTTAGGGTTCATATTGGAGGAATAGGGGACACTGCTGCCCACCAGAGGTCAATCATGCCATGTCTTGTCTTCAGTGGTCTGAAAACAGATAAGAGTGGAATGAAGTTTTCTTCATTCCCAGCATGAGTACTGGCCAGTCTTAGCCTGCAGCTTCTAACAAATGAGAACTCACACTGATGACACTGTCAGGCCTGTACGTTTTGGGCCTTCAGTGACCAACAGTTACTCTGCTTTATGTAAGGGGACAGGTTTGAGGATGAGAAGATACATGCCAAGAGATGTGTGTTCAGAGTTTTCTGTTGATAGAGAACTGTGTTCTCGTGGTAATGAATGCCACTGCTCCAAGACTGTTCTGCATCCATGAAGAGCTGCACGACTGTGCCTACTCTCCATTCTGATCACTGCCACGGTTTACTGAATCACCATGTTGCAGCCAGTCTCTCTGTCATTAGGATGCTAGTCTGGGTGGATGGAAGGGGTGTGAGCAGCTTGGTCCTACCACCAACTCCTCTATTTGCTTGCTTCAAACCAGAGCTCTGGGTGTGGTCTCTGATAAAAGGGCAGCCGTGGCAGGCATGGGGTAGGCATGCTGGCTGTGGGTTAGCTGGTCTCCCATGTGCTTCTAACACTCCTTTTGAGGTAAGTGGAGCCACATTTCTTTCCTGGCAATAGCAGAGACCAAGCGTCAGAAGAGGGCTTTGAAGTTTCCCAGTGAGCAAAGGCATTCTATAAAGAGAAGGCATTATTATTGCTTCCTGAGTTGGAGGGTGAGCAGTGGTCTTGTGCATTTGGAGAGCAGCGGTTGACTTCACATTCAATTGTTTTGACTTATTTTTAATCAGAAATGAAAGCCCTTTTTAGTTCTATATGGTTAGCAAAAACAAACAAAATAATATAGATGACTATAACCCTGACTTCTTTTTACTCCAGGGTTGTATAAATACATATTTCTGAATCAGAGAGTAAATGAAAGCAAATGAAAAATGGGTGTGAGTCTATAACCTTCCTACAACAATGCAGCAGAATTTAACTAGTGGTAACTTTATCAATATGCTGTTTTGGTCCATCCTCAGAATTTGTTTTTAACATCTCTTCTTAAGTGGGTCTTGGGGTAGGATTATTAGTTTTTATGATTGACTCCAATTCAATCCTCCAATTTCCCCCTTTAGGTTACAGCGTCATCTCCATTTTCATTCCTCTTTCCTTCGGATAGTTAGGTATTTCCTTCTCTGCTGTCTCTGTGTGAGAAATAACTCTATTTCCTCATTGTATGCACAATGCCGTTGTATTGTTTTTTGTTGGTGCCAAGAAAGAGTATGTGTAGGAATGGGTTGTAGCATGAATGTGGATTTAATAGTGGATCTGATACAGGGTAATGACACAGTAAAATTGAATAGGTGCCAAAATGCCCTGGTGGGTGGATTCTGAAAGAACTTTGGGGAGGAAGAAGCATGAAAGGGCACATAAAAAGGAGGAGCAAGGAGAGAGAAAAAAGAAAAGGAAGGAGTCAAGAATGGTGGACCAAGAGAACAGGTCCATGTGGCCGGGCCAGGGGAAGCCCCCTGGAAGAATGAGCTGGTGGTGGCAAGGAGCCATGGTGACTGACAGAAGAGTGGCCGGTGTGGAGAGTGTGGCACTACAGCAAGGTGGTATAGTGAGTTGGTACCTGGAGATGGCCAGAGATTTAGAAAGCTGATTTGTGCATCAACAATTGTGGAAGAAATTTGAAGAGCCTTGGAGAAGCGGAGCAGTGCAGAACACTGGAGAGGAAGGGAAGAGAAGATGCTGGAGAAAGACTGGACTTTGCAGTGCCTGCCTCAGGTTTGGAGGGGCAAAGGGTGCTGTCTTGGACATGTGTTTGGGATTTTTGGACTAAACGGTACTTGGAGTGAAATAACTGGCCACTTGTGGCTTTAAAAACTTTTCATTTTTCCTGGTTAATTTCCTTAAAAATAAAACCCTGTTGTTGAACTGCATTTGACTGGCAACTGCTATGCGCGGTTGAGGGAACCTGAGCAACAGAAGTCACGTTTTGAAAGTCTTTTTTCCCCTGTGGTTTATTGGTTAGCAGTTTCTGTCCCTTTTTGTCTCAGATCTTTAACTGAACCCAGGGAGACAGAGTGGATTGAGTGGAAGTAGCTGGCATTCTTGATCAGAACATTATATTAGCCACAGCATATCCTTATATAAAGAATTACATTAAGTGAGAAGGGATATTTCAAAGTAGGGATGATATTCCCTGAACATTTGCTGAAGGTGTGTAGCAGGGACACAGACCACAGATGTCCAGAGGGACCATCTCTCCTTGGAGGATGGATTAGGAGAGGATGCCTTCATGCAAGTGGGGTTCACCTGTATATTAAAAGGCAAAAACGCTTTGAGAGTGGAGAGAAGGGGGAAGGCTATTCCCAGCAGAGGGACTGCAGAGAGAATGTTATAAAGACGCCAAGATTGAATAGACCCATTACCCTGGAACGGAGAGAAGAGTTACGAGCTTGGCAGGTGAGTGGAGAGCAGTGAGCTGGGAAAGGCAAAATTCAAGAAACAGAAGTACGGACAATATCTGGGAAAAATGAAACCTAGGTCAAACATCTACAAACAAAACCCCAACTAAGTTAAGAGATCAAGTATTAAGTGAGAATAGAGTAAACAGATTATAGAACTGGGCAGAGGTGGAATTAATAAATAGTCTGACATTAAAGGTAGGATTGTGAAAAGGATTAAGGCGTGTGTTTCCTTCCTGACCTCAAACATTGACGTCCTCCTCTTCCCACCCTCAAACTGGCAGTGTTTCAAGTCTCTTGAGGACAGTTAATCCTAGCAATTAAGCACATGACTGTTATTAATTCTTGATCCATCATATTGGATCTATGACCTAGGAAATCAATTTCTCTGGGCTTCAATTTCCATACCAATAAAATGGGGGAATAACAGCTGCTGCATAAAGTTTGTTGTGAGAAGTGAAAGAATGAAAACATACAAAGTGCTCATCCATTACCTGGATATTAGCTGTTATTATTGAGGCTTTTGTTTGTCGTCATATTTCCTGTGCGTATAACCAGGAGAAAAAGCTATTTCTGGAAATGAGATTGCAGATCTAGCATGGTTTAGAGTAAATAGACAAGGAGTATTCGAAAAATTAGAAACCAAACCTTTTCCTGTGTTGTGATTAACTGGTTCCTTTCATGCTTGGAATTGGATAAAGATTGAAACCTGCTCCCTTTTCACCCCCTGCCCCACCTCATGTGGCTGTGTACCACACACAATGACCTCTAAACTGATACTTTCCAGGGAACATTAAAATAAAGTGCATCGGTTCAAGGACAGCTGAAACATGGAGGCGGTATGGAAAGCCTGTCCGGGCTCCCAGTGAATTGAGAAGGTATTGCTTCTTTTCTGAAGGCAAATTGCTCTACTGAGTATCTACACTTCCACCCAGAGAGGAAATTAAATTCAGTGACTTACATAATACTTGCTGCTTTCACCTATTTTATCTCATTTTGTCCTTATCCTACAAAGAAGGGATCATTATTCTCACTTTGAGGATAAGGAAAAGCATGGAATCATTAGGTTACATGTTTATGAGTAAAGAGCTAATAAACAATTTCTAAATTATGTCTCTTGTGATGAAGACATTAAAAACAATGCCTGGCTTCCTTCCTGCCAAAGAAAACAGGAATTTTTCTCTGAAATATTAGTATTTCTGGATGATTGCTTTACATGTATTCTGGACCTCTGCCCTTGTGATTACAGCCACTGAATTTCTACTGATCACAGTGGCCAGAAGTTTTCACAGAATAGTAACACATCAATTAGAATGCCTGTTCATAAGTCAAAACCTGGAGGCCCATACTGTTCTTTTCTGCCCATGGAAGGGTGAACGTATTTCATCAGGAGGTAAGACATATACGAAGGTATAGCTTATAGCACTGCTGTTGACTTAAGTTCTTTAGAGAACCAAATCATTTGGAAAACTTTGCACCTGTCTCAAAAGGTTTAAAAACAGGCTGTCCTGCCTAGACACTCACCCTGTAGTGGTTTGGGTTGCCAAGTGCCACCAACCTTATAGATTTCTTCACTGATTGCCTGACACTGTCAGAGAACCAGTCTCCCTGCCTGACACTGGCACAAGGGTGGGGAGGATCCCTGAATCTGGAGCTGGCTTCCTGTGGGATTCCTGTCAAATTTGCCCAAGGGGAAAGGGAAGGACCATTGTCTTGTCTACAGTGGTCCTGTCTGACCCCTGCCATCCTCCTTCCTCTAGAGAGGTGAGGGGTGAGCCTGGCTGGAGGGTGATTCTCGAAAAGAGGTATGAGGATGGTATTTGTTCTTAGTCCTCACAGTCAGCTGCTGTCAACATCCTTTCAGACGTGGAGTGAGACTGAAGTCCATTGCTGCCAAGAGTCACTTTGTGTTACAAAACTCTAGCCAGTTAGCTTGTGAAAGCTCACAAGCTGGAGTCTTCCTTAAAACGCCTAAGCTTCAGATTTTGACAGAGATTTTTAGTCAAGGCATTTAAATTTTCATTCCGAATGTATTGATTGAATAGAAGACATACATTCAAAGAAAATTAAGCAAAGGATACGAAAGAATTAATGTGAAACTGAATATTCTGCCTAACCCTTCTTTAGAACCTCAATTTCCCATTCTTGAGGTCACCATTATCATGTATTTCGTGTTCTATTTTATGAATAAATTTGTTTTTATTCTGTTGTATTGGAATTGTACCTCCTACTGGCTTTAACTAATATATCTACAATCATGGCTCCTGCAGAATAGTTCTGCTGTCTTAAACTTCTGTTCTCCACATATTTATTCCTTTGTCTAACCCCTGATTTTTTCACCATTTCATTGTTCAGCCTTCTCCAGAATGTCTTTGAGTTGGAATCATATAATATGTAGCCTTTTTATACAGGTTTATTTCACTTTAGTAATATGCATTTGAGGACCCACCATGTCTTTTTATGACAGCTCAGTTCTTTTAAGTGATGAATGATATTCCATGATCTGGATGCAGTTGCTTATTTATCATTAACCTACTTATGGGCATCTTGGTTGCTTCTGAATTTTGACACTTATGACTAAAACTGCTTTAAACATCTTGTGCAGGCTTTGTGTGGACATGAATTTTCAACTCATTTGGGTACAATACTAACTAACCCACTTACGAGTGTGATTGTTGGAGTGAATGGCAAGATAACCTGTCTTCCAAAGTGATTACATCATTTGCGTTGCCACCGTAGTAAATGAGAGTTCCTGTTGCTCCACATTCCTGCAAACTTTTGGTATTATCTTATTTTGGATTTTGGCTATTCACTTGAGTTAGTTAGTTATTTTCTTATGGTTGAGTGTTCTTTATATATTTTGGTAATACTCCTCCATCAGATGTGCCGTTTGCAAATATTGTCTTCTAGTCTGTGGTTTGCATTTTCATTCTCTTCTTAGTGTTTTTCACAGAGAAACAGTTTTTCATTTGAACTAAGTTAATTATTTCTTTTATGAATTATGCTTTAGTGCTATTTTAGAGCTAAGTCATTGCTGTACCCATAATCATCTGGATTTTCTCCCATGCAATTATTTAAAAGTTACAGTTCTGTGCTTTGACAATTAGGTCTGTGGTCCAATTTGAGTTAATTTTTGTGAAGAGTATAAATGTGTATCTAGATTTTTTTTTTTGCATCAGAAATACAGTTCCATCATTTGTTAAAATATCTTTGCACTTTTCTTCATTATATTGCTTTTTATTGCATTGTATTGTATTGTCTTTATTGTATTATTCCTTATTAACAATCAGTTGATGATATTTATATGTGTGTATGTGTACATACATGGTCTATAAGTATATACAGATACACATATATTTTTTAGTATCAATTCTGAGTTTTGTGTCCTGAAAAAAAGTTCTATGATTTCTTCTATTTTTTTTTCTTAAGAAAAAAATATGATCATTTATTTATTTATTTATTTATTTTAGTTATTTTGTGGCATCATTATTTTAGTCATGGTTTTGAATTGAGTGGTAATTTGGGAAATTATTTTTTAATTGCACATTTGTAAAATTAAGACTGCTATTTGTCAAACACAGGTCCTTCTCCTGAGCATATGTACTTTATAATCGATTTATCTTCCTTTACCTATAATTTTCACTCAGTGAAAAATAACTTTTTGTTTGAGCCATCCCACAGTGGAATCAATTGTTTCCTATATACCCTTCAGTACCTGGAACTGTTCAATATTAAAATAATATTATTAAAATAATATTTTAATGGATGTGTAGAAGACACTCTTTGATGAATTGGTTAAGATAAACTCTAGAGCAGCAAAATGTGGGGCTTTATATTTTATATAAAGTTTAATTTTATATTTTAAAGTAGCCATATTTAAGAAAGTTAAAAAATGTTGAATTGACTGAAATTCAATTTAACCTACTATATCCCAAATAACATTTCAACCCAGAATCAAAATGAAAATTATTAAGATATTTAATTCTATTTCTTATATCCTAAGTCTTCAAAATCTATTGTGCATTTGATAATTACAACACATCTCAATTTGGAGTGGCTACATTTCAGATGCTCAACAATCACATGTAGCTAGTGGCTCCTGGACATCATATTGACTGTCAGGTCTAGCTAGAACCCATTCCAGTGGTGAGTAGTAAGTCATCACAGAATAGTCTAGTGAATGGTACTGACCCATTTATGACTTGGCCAAGTGTGGATGAGTGGAGAGATCTCAGCCTGAAGTCAGAAGAACTGCGGTCCATTCTTGACTCCACAAATTAGCATAGTGAATATATATGAACTTTGTTCTACCTCTGTATTTTAGTTTCTTCATCTTTAAAATGCCTGTCATAATACTTACTTTACTCACCTTGTCGAATTGTTGTCAGGCTCAAAGTTGTGAAGTTGCTTGAAGATTGGAAAGCACATTAAATGTGATGTAATTACTTAAGCAGACAGTCATTCAATGGTGGCACTGTTCCCAGTTCTGCCACAGTCTTGTTGAACACCCTTAATCTCTTTATGACTCTGTTTTTCCAACTGTTAAGCAGGAACTGTTTGAAAGAATTCTTTGAAGTGAATGATATAATGGTAACAGACAAAAGGAATTGTAGTGGTAGAGTTTCTGGGTGGCCCATCATAGTTCCTCATCTTCAAAATATACTAAAGTACAAAATAGACATGTGGATAGTAGACATTGAAGGATAGAAGTCATATTGAACAAACTGAATTGTGGGCTGCTTTGCTTGAATTCCATCTCTGGACTAATTATATGGTTCAGTTTTTATACCTATAAAATGGGGAATCTTAATAGACCTTACATCATGGGTACAATTAAAGAGCCGATACAGATAAGGAATTATCACAGAACATCAATAAATATTCAACATAATCAATGGTATAGGTAATGACAAAAGTTGGCGCTTAAAGTCTATATGTGTTCTTTATAGCTGCTGGTGTTTTAAAACAGTACACATTTATTTGTTTCATTTTGTTTTTTGAGACTAGGTCTCGCTATTTTTGCCTGTGGAACTGCAGGCTCACGTTGCCCTGGGTACCACAGACTCAACCAGTCCCCAGCCTCAGCTTCCCAGGTAGCTGGGATTACAGGCATGTGCCACCATGCCCAGCTAATTTTTTTTTTTTTGGAACTGGGTCTTGCTACGTGCCCCTGGTGGGACTCAAACCGCAATTCCTGGCCCCAGCCGCAGCTTCCTAGGTTGCTGCCTACAGGGTACATTTATTTGTTTTTATAGTTCTGGGGTTTGAATCAATTTCACTGAACTAAAA
>PVHY01008002.1:43715-64338 GCA_004024945.1 Uropsilus gracilis
TCTATCTATCTATCTATCTATCTATCTATCTATCTATCTATCTATCTATCTATGCATCTATCTTTCGTTCAAGGTAGCACTTTCAATCTCTCTCTTCTTTGTTATCACATCACCATTTCTCTTCTGTCTCTGTGTCAAATTTCTTTCTCCCCTTTCTGAGGACACTGTGATTCTGAGGACACTATGATAGGACCCACCTAGCTAACCCAGGATAATGTCCCTATCTTAAGATTCCCAATTTTATCTGTAAAACCCATTTTGCTCTATTAGGGAACAGTCACAGGTTCAGGGATTAATTTCTGGATTTTTTGGTGGCCACTCTTCAGTCTACTGCATAGTCTAACTTTGTTTTTGCTTTATCCTTGTTTCATCTCCTGCTCTCAAAATAATGATGTTCCTATTGCTATGGAAGAAGCAGAATGGAACATGGTTCACATTTGATTTCACAAACTCTCGTGTTTCATTTCCTTTCTCCGTTTGGAGAGCTATGTTTTTCTTCTCTAGGACTTTCATTCAGTCTATAAATATTTATTGAGAACCCATCATGGTGCTAAGAATTGAGCAAAACAGATCGAAACCCTACGTAACATTTGGGAGACATGGGCGAAAATATAAATAAAACAATTATGCAAACACAGAACTATGAAAGGGCAACTGTGGGGTTTGTGGAGTATAGAGCAGGCACTTTATGTTTCAACATAATGTTTTATATGTAGTGGGGATGTTTTGATATGGGGAAGCATTGTGATATAGATCATACAGAAATTTTTCGTAATTGTGCTCAAATTTGCCTTAGAGTAGGAAAGTCATATTGGTCACAGGGAAAAGGTTACTAGAGAGAGTAAAGAAATTCCTGTAGGAACACTATATAAATAGGAACCAAGCAAAGGTAAATACCATACCCCCAAACAGGAAAATATTTAACCTGAAAAGCTATTTGGATGAACTTAAGTTTTAGGAATGGCTCATCCTGGTTTAACAATGGCTTTGAGGATTATAATCAGAGGAGGACTAGATTGGTCTGTGCTTTGGATGAGTACTATCTGCAGAGAAATGATACCTTGAAATAATATTTCAAAGGTTTCTCAAGAAACAAATGTACTAGCTTCATGCAAAGTTGCTACCATAACAATAAAAGGACATTGCTATTTATCTGTCTTAAAAAACCTGATTGCCACACTGGTGGTGGGAAAGCAAATTGCTTTAGTCACTATGGAAAGCTGAGTGGAGGACCCTCAAATGACTGAAAATAGAACTACCATTTAATCCAGCAATCTCACTTCTGGGAATCTACCCCCAAAACACCAAAACACTAATCCAAAAAGACATCTGTTCTCAGATGTTTATTGCAGCACTATTTACAAGGGCCAGGTTTTGGAAACAACCCAAATACCCCAAAACTGATGAATGATTGAAAAAGAGGTGGTATATGTACACAATGGAATATTATTCTGCAATTAAAACTGACAAATATGGCATATTTGTGATACATCAATGGACCTAGAGGGGCTCATATTAGCAGAAATAAGTCAGAAATAAAAGGACAGAAGCCATACGGTCTCACCAGTAGATGGAATAGAGGAATAATAAACAAAGACCAGGAAAAAGTCAGACCAAGCTAGCAACAGAACTGCGGCAAGCAGCTAGGGAAAGGGGGGGGGGGCAGGTAGGGAGAAATCAGGGAAGGGAGGAACACAAATTCAAGATGAAGTTTCATGGGTGATATGGTGGAGGGAGAACCCCAGGGAATGCAATGATGTGGTATAATCATATTATACATAAATATGTAAACAGCAAAATGATTAATAATAATAAAAACATTTGGGTTGTTTTCATGTCCTTGCAATTATAAATAGTGCTGCAATAAACATGCGGGCACAGGTGTCCCAAATGTCCCAAAACAGATGACTGAATGAAAAAGATGTGGTATATATACACAATGGAATATTACTCATCAATTAAAAATGACAAATTAGATGAATTTATGATAATATGGACACACCTAGAAGAAATCATATTAGCAGAAAAAGTCAAAAAGAAAAAGACAGACACCAAATGGTTTCACTATTATATGGGACTTGGGAAAGATAAACAAAAAGCTATGAAGAAAAGTAAAAAACAAAACAAAACAAAACAAAAAGCTAACAACCAAATTGAAGTACACAACTCCAGGTGGTGGGGGTGGGACAGAGGGGGAATGATCAGGGAGGGTAGGGAGAATTACAAAGATGTGAAATTTATATTTAAATTAATTATTTGATGTTTAAAAAATAATAAAAACAATAAAAGAACTCTGATTGATAGATCAGAGCAGATCTGTACTACTGCTATACCTTATGAGATAAAAACACTCTCAGATCACATGAATTTCACACTGGGGGAGAGGGAAATCTGCTCTATTTGAGCCTTCATTATTTTATGAGACAAGAGTAATGGGATTGGACCATCTCCCAATTGAGCTTGGTTAAGTTTGAAGTTATTTGGTATGTTGGGGAGGACAAAAATTTCTCCATTTCTTTCTTTCTTTTCTTTGAGACTAGGTCTTGCTATTTTTGCCCATGGAACCACCGGCTCACGTTGCCTGGGGTACCACAGACTCAAGCAGTCCCCAGCCTCAGCTTCCCAGGTAGCTGGGATTACAGGCACACACCACCATGCCCGGCTATATATTTTTTGGAACTAGGTCTCACTACCACATGCCCCAGGCGGGACTCAAACTGCGATCCCTAGCCCCAGTCACTTCATAGGCTGAAGCTTACAGGCACGAGCCACCGTGCCCAGCGAGCTTTCATTATTTTAAAGTTAAGATTATCAGTGTCTTCTTTCAGGCCAGTCAAAAATATATTTGCGACAATGATGTGAGTATGTGATTGGTGACCATCTTTCAGATGTCCTTATTTAGTCTTTTTTTCTCAGATTAAGTAACTTTAAGATTTCAATGAACAGGTTTGAACACCTATTGTAGGCCAAGAAATAGGTTAAGATTCACTGTTGAAGTGTGTAACAATAGGAACTGTTGTGAGCAAGGGATCAACCACATATATCCGTAAATGGATGAAGGAAATCTTCATAGAAGAGATGATTCTGGGGGTGGGTGTGTGGAAGGATTAGGAGAAGTTTATGGGATAATAGGAGGGAATTTTGTGTAGAGAGATCATGGGGATATAATAGTTTGAAACATTTTGTGATATAAAATATAATATAATATGTAATATAAAATATAAAATAAAATAAATATAATATAAAATATAATGAAATGTTTTAATCCATATGTGAAGAAGAGAACAGATTTTCATCTTCAGTACATTTCAAAAAGAGGTAACTTCAATAACTTTAAAGGTCGTATGTTGACATGATGATGAAGCATTGATCAGATTTTGTTAGAAACCTGTTATCTTCTTGGATAGACTTTGATGTGCACCTCAAATGTATTGTGGATCCCAGGGTATACATAGTGGAAGTAATCAGAGCTCAGGAGATGATAGCACTCCTGAAGATAGTTTCTGCTTTGCTTCCTTGTTTTTCAATGGAGCCCAAGAGTGCAATAGCTCTTTTGGCAGGAAGCTCTTGCTGTGGGCTTATGTGAACTTGTGATTCACTCAAACCCTGAAATCTTTTTCCTATGAATTGTTTACAAGTCAATTCTTCACTCTGCCATTGTTTATTTTTTTTAAACTTGGTGTTTTATTTTTTTG
Source organism: Uropsilus gracilis (assembly GCA_004024945.1). Classification (NCBI taxonomy): domain Eukaryota; kingdom Metazoa; phylum Chordata; class Mammalia; order Eulipotyphla; family Talpidae; genus Uropsilus; species Uropsilus gracilis. Next base: position 47,411 of record PVHY01008002.1, read on the forward strand.
TTCCACTAAATTTTACCTTGTGAATTTGGATATTATTGCTGTTTATCAAAGCTTATTGATTTTTAATTACTCATTTTCTATTTGTGTGTCTTTGTGTTTCTAAAGTCTATTTCGTCCTCATCCTTGAGAGGACAGGGCTAATGGAGAGTTTGTACCACTTCTGAGCATCTTCCTGCTTTGTAAACACTGACTACTCAGCTGTTTCAGAATATTTTCCCCCTAAGGACTCACATGTATTCACTGAGACATTATGAATGGACAGACAGAATTACCTATGCATTTTGAGCTCTGATGACCTTTGCTTCTAAAATGTCCACAGTTCATCATTTTGGTGACATTGTTAAAAGAATGACTTGTCATTAAAAAATCCTGGCTGATATTCAATACTCACCATTTTTTTTAACTTCTAAATTTATACACTATTTATTTAGACATGAACTTCCTAAAATATGGTGTCAGGTTCAGTTTCCTAATCTTGTCAAGATTAGGAAAAGATTATGTCATTTTCATAATCTTTTTTCTAGTTTTGAAAATAAAGTCTAACCAGCTGTTTCAAGGCTTCAACCCCTGTTCCAGTTTTATGGATGCCCTTTGCCCCTAAGACTAGTACTTACTTCTCATATAATTCAACCTGCTAGAACAAGGATTCTGACTGTGAAACTGCTCATTATTTATTTATACTCCAAACTCTGATTCCTTGTATATTCCTTGTATGAAATAGGACTAATGACAGCACTATTGAAGACACTGAAAAGATTAGCGACATGAGCCCACTGAAAGCACCTAACAGTGCCTTCTATGTAGAGCATAGTCTGAAAATAGAGCTAAAGTGAAAAATGGATTTTTTTTCAGGACTCTTGCAAGAAAGGAAGAGACTCTGAGTCTATGTATCAGTGACTAAATTCTGACTGTACTGACATAACAAGATTCCTGCTGAAGAATGGATGTGAAGGGTAGAGAATGAGGAATTTGGTCACATATTGAGGGGGGAACATCTCTACAAGGCCGTTTAACTGGACCTAACACCACTTTTCTCACTGCTTCCTTGAACAGTCTTTGCTCCAATTCTCTATTCATCGTGACTAATTTTCTTCCTTAAGACAGGAAGGCTGTTCTTTTAACAATGAAGATGGAGTTTTAACTGTGAAAGTGGATAGATTTTAATCAAATAGCTTGGTTTTCTTTTGACTTTTATGTTGCACAATAATTTATTGATGTATTAACTTGAATTAGGATGGCCCATTCCTTCAGCTTACTGTGGAATTAAACTGTTGTTTCTGCCTATTTGGAACTTTACTTGTTGGCACATGTTGTGGATCCCTCCTCTGGGAAACATGACTGAGTGTCAGGCACAAATGTTAAAGATTTGGGGAGTCAACACCCACATCTGTAAGTTGAAAGCCCTGGTAGATCTTAGTTTCTGGTGAGTCTAAAGATTGTTAACCATTCCAAGGAGGGGAGGCTTAGCCCCAAGGGTGCTCAACCTCATTTACTGTGGAGGAAAAGCACTAGGGCTCCAGAAACAGGAAGTTCATTCTTAGGGTCTGGGCAACTCCTGGCATTATGGGGTTCTTACTATTTTGCCCTCTTATGATGACTCTATCAAGCACAGAGACAGAGGTGCTGTGGTTGCTTCTTGAAACTGAGCAAAAACAATGAACTTATTCTGTGGAGCTCAAAATCGCATCCTGTGATCCTCAATCTATGACACCATTCTGTGTCAGGTTTCTGTAAAACCATCTCTCATCTGCAAAATTCCTTCCAGTCTGTATAAACAAATGGCTTTGTCTACGAAAAAGACAAAAGTTCCTGTGCACAAGCCATGTGGAAGGGATAAGCTTGTCAAATTACAACTGGAATAGAACAGCAGTTAAAGTGAAAAGTGGATTTTTTTCAGGACTATTGCAAGAAAGGGAGACCGAGTCTCTAATCAGTTAAATTCTGACTATACTGACATAACAAGATTCTTGCTGAAGAACAAATATGAAGGGTGGAGAATGAGGAATTTGGCCACATATTGAGGATTGAGCTTCTCTAAATGGCCTTAGCAGTAATCTTGCAGGAACTGAGCTCTTGAAGTCATACCCAAGGAAAAAAATGTGACACAGAGGAGTCTGACTAAATTTTGACTGGGCGGGAGCTGGCATATGGGCATTTTCTCAAGCTCTAGAAGATTCCTTCTTTTAAAATAGTTTCAACAAAGTTACCTTTCCCATCCCTTTAATTCATTCAGTATAGGACTTGGTGAATCTGACTACCATGGAGGTAAGCTGGCTAGGGAGGACTTTTTAATTGATGCAGAATTCGTGAGATGAGATAAGGATTTTCTTTTTAAGATCTCCTCGTATTTCATCATTCCCCCTCACCCCTTTTCTCCCTGGATAACCTTGGGCTGCTACTTTGAACAAAAGCTCAGAAGAAATCCTTGGAAAATTAAACTAGTAAGTCTTAACCGAGCTGCAAAAGTTCAAAGCAATGCCTGAGATGTTAGAGGAAAGAAAGCTTACTGAGATTTAAAATTTCGTTTTATTCCCTATTTTTCACTTGAAGCCTTTATTTAAAGGAAGGAATCAGATACTTCTTTCTTCTGCAGAAATAAAGATCAGTATTTCCGCTTTTGTCTCATCCTAGGACTTATTCAAGAGCCCCAGGAGAAGTGGACTGTGGCAGGCTAGGCAGCAATTTGTTTAGCTAAATGTGCATTTCCATTTCCTTGGCTCCACACTTACCGCTGCAGTCCAGGATCCCTTCTCCTGGGCCCCCAGCTAAGGTATTATTTGTGCTTATTCTCATCTCAGACAGATCCCCAACTTCTCCCAGTGCTGGCTTTTATTTATTAATTTTTGTAGCCAGAACTGTAAAACTCTTTAAAATGTACTGCCTCTGTCAAACCCATCTCTGCTCTATGGAATCCTGTGGACACCTTTTAAGCCCTCTCACTTCTTCAAAGGACATCATCATGGAGGCCTTTATTAAAAATGGGTTTTTATTCTTTCTGTTTTTGAATACAAGCCAGCTATTGCTTGAAAAAACCCTGAAGTACAAATGACTTAAACAGCTGAAGGCGCTTATTCCTAGAAAATGCTCTTCTATTTCATAGAATCAAATGACAATGCTTTTTTTTTTCTTAAAAATACAATTTTGCTATCTCTGGTTTTAATTTGAATGGAAAGAAAATTTCCCTTTGAGGGACATTCATTGGAAAGAGAAAGAGCAACTCCTTCACTGAACCCTCACCCTGCTGATTTTCCAGTTCCCTAAAAATTAAGAGAACTCCGGTTCATGTGTCCTTGCTTGTGGTAAAGCAAATTGTGGTAAAGGAATTATCACATTTTCTCTTGAAGAGGAAGCAAGGTTCACAGGACGTGACAGGTTTTTCCCATAGTTCTCAAACAAAACGTGCTGGAGATTGTCTAACTTTTCACTTACTGTAAGTCTAGATGGGCAAATGAATGAGGTTTATTTTTCCATTTATTTGAATAATTTATTCAAAAAGTACTGCTATTCAGCTCATTTTTTCTCTCTGAACCTGTCTGCATGGAAAGAATTGGCCTAAGTTTGATATTCTTATGTTCTTTAATCTATATACTATGCTAAGTCAAATGGATAAATAGCTATGGTTTTGTTTCCATCATGCATTACTACTACAGAGTAACAGTTGAAACTAAAGGGCTTATAGAGTCTGATGAAGATCATTTATCATCCTGTGACCCAGCCTCACAGCATCAGATTTCTTTTTACCACCTGTCAGTGGACTGTGTTCTGCAGTGACTCAGAAAGAATCACTTATGTATATGACATTGTGGATTATTTGGTAAAGAAACTCACTGAAAAATATTCATGCAAAAAGACAAAAGTAAGCTAGATCCAAAAAAAAAAAAAAAAAAAGCAACCAATGATCAAGGACCCAGAGAACAGTAAATGACAGTATAACTATGTAAGGACATGGCATGGTAAATATGCAAAAGTCTGTGTTCTGGTTTTGATGCTCTGTTTGTTTCCTTTTATTGTCTAAGAGAAATCTAGACTGGTGTTTGATAGCAGTTTTAGATTTACTTTTTTTTTATTTTTGACTTCACAAATCCTCCTCAAACTGGCTCTCGAAGGAATACCTTCAGACTGAGTACGGGTAGTAGCTAACATTCATGGAGTTGGGTTGTTAGGGAGTAAGTTCAGTATGAGCCTGTTAGGGTTCAGTGAGTGGGTTTTTTAGATTCCCTCTGACAAAGATTTCAGCTAAATTCCCTGTTTAGCAGGAATTATGGTAAGTTTATTAAGGTATGATTAGTTTATTGAGAATAAAAGATTTTTATAGAAACAAAAACAGGCAATTAAAAGGACAGATGTATTAAAAAAATTGTCTAGGTGTAAACAGCAAGTACTTAATGGACAAAAAGTTGCCTTTCCAAGAGACAAATTTATTAAGAAAAAAGAGGTGACTGCATAGATGCAGGTGATTAGTGTTGGAACAAGCTCCAGAGTAAGAGATTTTACATGGTGTTCTTTGGGGGAGAGGCTCATTCCTTTGAGGAATTTCATTGCCTTAGAATCAGCATGGGTTAATTTTCTTTAATGACAGAAAATCCTTCCTGACCCCACATATGATTCCTGGAAACTTCCATAGCCACTTTAATAACTTGTTAATCATTCCTACCCCCACCTCTGGTTTTTGACCTTGTGAAAACTCCCACTGTAACTTTTCTACTCTAAACTTTCATTAACTCCATACTCTGGTGTAGCCATCAAGTTGGAAGCTTTCAATGTGGTTCATTCAGCTGGCCCTCAATTAAATCTGGACATTAGCAAGATACCAACTTTATGAAAAGTGACATGAATACAGATTTCACATTAAAGATATGAACATATTTATGTAAATGCATATATATTTGTATGTACTCTAGACAACAAATTAAACTAGTATATGGGTATGATTTATAGTCAATTGTTTTCAAGTCATATTTTACTGAGTCTAGGCATTCCACGGAATTACTCCATGTGAGATACTTTATAGGTGGAAGGAGATTCAGAGAAGATGGACTTAGATTTCTATCACAGTTTATCTATACCGCCCCCACCCTGCCCTTCACCCACTTATCATAGAATTATGGTGAAGTTTGGTTGGAAGTGTTCTCTAGCTCAAATTTTAAAAGCATAGATCTAATATATCATTCAATTATGAACCATCAACCTCCTCCATCTAAGATATTGATGAAGTTTAAAGTTTTAGTCCAGACATGAAAGTATCCCATCCTAAAGTTAATTGTTTCACCTATTCTGGTTAACATCCTTTCTTTTGTTGCCTACTATTAAACTCTTCAGTATGTGGCTCTATTAATGGAAGTAATTTGCTCTTTAATCTCCCATTCATCATGCCTTGACCTAATATGCACTTTCTTCTAAATGTTTTAATTCACATCTCATCCCTTACTTGAGAAATTAGTTCACTTTCATTTTCCAAATCTCTTTTTTTAAGAGTTTTTTTTTTTAATTGGAAGTGGAACTCAAAAGATTTTTTTCCACTTTCTAATCTAATTTGTGGTTTTTATTTCATAGACTTTGCTTCCCAAATGTCCTAAGGGCCATTGAAACAAACAAAACAACTATTTTCCTAAAGTTATGAAAAGATTTATAAGCAGAGTTGAGATTAGACTCTGACAGCCCCAAATTTCAGTTCTATGGTCTCTTTTCAAATGATGGCATCTCTCACTAATTTCTTGATGGAAAAAAATGTGGGATGAAATTTTGATTAATCCCAAATAACATATAATATTGATTTATGAACAGTCAGATAATTCAATATGACTTCATTTCAGAAATAGTATTTTCAGAGTGGTGAGTATGAAGAGTAGTTTGCCCTGTTCCTCCAGAAATGTGCTCTCTTCACTTATCTACTATATTCTTGTGTCTTTGGTAAAAGAACAAGTGATGAAATATTTTACTTTTTTGGGCACCTTAGCAGCAAGGAGTTCCCTGACTCCTGTATTTTGCTCAGAAAATCACTCTTATTCTAACGCTCTCTCTATTCCTTGCAGAGAATCGCTTTTTTATAGCATTGCTTTTACATTTTGATATATACATGTCGTTTGTTTATTCACTTATTGTTGGGTCTTCCACCACTCTCCACTTCCTTATACCCCAGTGTAAATTCTGTTTAATCCCAGTAGGGGGAGCTTTGCCCCCTCCCCCACATTCCCTTAGTGTCAGCTTGTAGTGTGTGTGCTCCATAAGGGAGACAATCAAGAAATGAGTTGATTAAGCGTCAGAACAAATCAAGTGGGGTAAAATAATATTATTATCACCACTTAACAGCTGAAGGAATAAATTTACCTCCAGGTTATGCTGTTTGGCAAAGCGCTCTGGATTGAAGAGTTCCTTCTTTATCCCATGAGTAACTAAGCTCTGCAACTGATGAAAAGCTGCAGTGATATACAAAATTCACAATTCATGGAAATACTGTAGAATTCATTTTACAACTCTCTAGACCCAGATGTTTGGTGAGAACATGGCTTAAGACTCCAGTTCATCCAAATTTGGTTCGCCAAATGACAACCATGAGCACATGGAAAACATAACCTGGGTATCGGAGGAGTGTATCTGACATAAGGTCATAAATGTAAGGAGGGCAGCCCTAGACACAATGAGTCTGTCAGCAGTTAAGCTGGTCTGCTCATTTAAGAGATCCTTGGCAGCCCTCATCATGCCAGGAACTTGGCAAAGTCTCTCTTTGGGATTAAACAAGGAGGATGATTTGTTTTCATCCCAGCTGGTTGAAGCTTTATTACCTGCTAAGTGTTTAATATGGTTGTCATTGTCCCTTTACTCTGTATCTCCAGTCTGGTTGTATGTTATGCGTAGACTGATATTATTAATTTCTTCACTGAATTTATTATTTTGAATAGAATCATTTTGATTTTATCAAAAGAGGGTTTATTTTTGCCCTAAAAATTATTGGTATGTCAATCATCATGGGCTGACAAAGATGCCTAATTATCTCTAGCTTGACTTGTTGTTTAAAAAAAATGGTTTTGTGTGTGCTCATGTATAATGTGCAGTTTTAGTTTAAAAGTACTCATTGGTACATTAAAATAATGAGTTGAGAAAAAAATCAACAACTGAATCTTCATATGACTTAGAGTGGAACCTTTTCCTTTTAGAAGTATGTTGCTTATTTTGTGGAAGAAAAAAAGGATGTGAAATCACATGATTATGTATGATAAGACTCATGATTACTTTCAATAAATGAGGAAATTTGGTAAAGTTCCCAGTGTTAAAGTGAGATGAGTCAACCGAAAGAGATAATGAGAACTTTTATTTTTATGTAGATTTCCAAGGGGCAGGGAATGGAGCAGTTCAGTCTTGGAATATTTAATTAGGTGTCACAAAAAGTAGTAGGATTCACAAAATTTGTACTAGATAAAATAATGATGCATATCTTTTTTGATGTTCTGGTCTTTTGTCAATGTAGGTATATACTCAGACAAATACTGGCACACTCCTTTTATGTTTAAATATTCACAAAATTCCCCCCGGGACATATGTGCTGAACACAGTTCAATTTTTTCCCTTTTAAGAGCAAATGAACATGGAAAGGCTATGGTCATAAATGTAAGGAAGTATGCTTCCTCTAAGTTAAAGATCTCAGTTGATAGCCCTGGTTCTTTTGTCAGTTCACTATGTGAACCAATTAATTCCTCTTAGCCATAGTATTCTTACTTTAACAGAGTTGGTAATTTCTGTTGTACCAACCTCATAGGGTTGTATGCAATTCAGATGAGATCATGTATGTGGAAATTGACATACAACTTATAGAGAGTTGTACATAAAGATAAAATGCTTGAAAATTACATCATAGCTTGGTTAATGCAGAATGAGTTTATATTGCTCTTAGGTGTTCAAGGCAGAGTTTGAAAATCCTAACACTTTTCCTTCCGTGGAACATCCTTATTGAATCATACACAGTAAGAAACAATGGGCGAATAGGAAACAAAAAAGCACACGTGATGGTTAATTTTATATATTAACATGATTGGCCAAAGGAATGCCCAGTTAGCTGGAAAAATATTATGTCTGGATATATCTGCGAGGGTCATTTTGGAAAACAGAGCATTTAACTTGTACTGTGTAAGAAGATTACTCTCAATAAACTGGACAAGGACTTTACTACAGAAAAAGCAAACAAACAAACAAAAAAGGTGGGGGAAGTTTCATTTTTCTTTCTCTGTGTTGATCAGTGATCCCTCATTCCTTTGGATGTCAATGTTCCTGGCTCATGGACCTTTAGTCTCAGACTGGGACTCATAATGTTTTGTTACAGATTTATTTTTTTCCAGAAGTTCTTTTTCTTGTGTGTTGTGATAGTTAATTTATTTTGAAGAATTTGTCCATTTCATCAAAGTTGCTGAACTTACTGTCTTACAATTGTTCATCTATGTCTTTATGTGTATATTATAGAGTCTGTAGGATACTCGTATATATTTGTAGTCATGTCCTCTCTGACTTCTTGGTAATTTGTGTTTTCTCTTTATAAATCTAACCAGAAACTTATAAAATTTGTTTACATTTTTAGAGTCAGTTTCTGGCTTTATTGACTTTTCTTTGTTGTTTATTTTTCTGTATAATACAATTGTTTATGATCCTTATTGTTGCTTTCCTTTTTTATAATTTGGATTGAATCTGCTCTTCCTGTTTCAACTTATCTTAAGTTATAGATATTAGATTTTTTCTTCTTTATTAATGTGTTCCTTTAAGAACCATTTTAAGTGTATCATAAATTTTGGTATCTTGCATTTTACTTTTATTCATCTTGACATATTTTCTAATCTCTTGATTTATACTTTGACCTATGAGTTATGTAAATTGAAATAGTTGAAGATTTTTAGATAGCTTATTTGTATTGACTTTTCATCTCTGTGCTCAGAGATCAAACTGATCATAATGATAGTTCTTTCAATCTATTGAAACTTGCTTTATAGTTTAGTTGCATGTGGCACATCTTTGTGAATAGTTCTTGAACACTTGATTGAATCTGTATTTTAACTGTTAATTGATCTACTATTTTTGAATCCTGATGTCAAATTGTTTTATAGTATTTTTAAAATGTTAGATATCCACATTGATTTTATCTCTTACTCTTATTCTTATTCTACCAATTTCTTAGAAATAACTGAATTTTCCAAAAATATTTAGAAGTCATTTTTTCCTACAGGATGTGAAAAAGTTGTAGAAAATGATGTCAGCTCACATTCTTTTGGCAGAATTTAAGTTATATACTCATGTAGAAATTAAAAGAGTTCCTAACTGGGAGCCATGCACTAATCTATAGAAGGAGATTCTATTAGTTAAAAGGAAGAATACTAGAAACTGGGAGAAAACTTAAAATCACAAAAATTAAATCATAACACACCTGGAATATACCATGATCCTATAATTTGGAGGAAGGATTATTGTATTCAGTATGAAATGAAGTGACCATGGTAAAGTGTGAAGTTGTGGAATGGTAGGATTTCAATGTTGAGTCAGGTTGACACATTAGAATTTAATGAATGTATACAAATAAAAATCACACTGAGATACCATCTTATAGCAGTAAGAATGGCCCATATAAAAAAAATGAGTAACAAGTGTTGGTATGGATATGGAGAAAAAGGAAAACTCTTACACATTGCTGGTGGGTGTGCAAACTGGTCCAGCCACTAGGAACCAGTGCAAACTGGTCTTTCCACACTATGGAAGGCTGTGTGGAAGACCCTCAAGCTACTGAAAATAGAACTACCATTCAACCCAGCAATCCCACTACAGGAAATCTACCCAAAGGACATAAAAACATTAATTAAAAAGACACATGTACCTGGATGTTTATCGCAGTACTATTTACAATAGCAGGGATATGGAAAGAACACAAATGCCCCCAAATTGAAGAATGGCTGAAAAAGATGTGGTGTATCTACACAATGGAATATTATTCATCAATCAAAGAAGACAAACGTATGCCATTCGCAGCAACATGGATGGAGCTAGAAGGAATCATGTTAGCAGAAATGAGCCAGAAAGAAAAAGAAATACAGGATGTTCTCATTTATATGAGGGATACAGGGAAGACAAACAAATAAATGGACAAGAAAAATTTAAAACTGCCACTGGAATTGAGGTTTAGTGCAGGAGATAGGGAGGGGGGTGAAGTCGGGGGAGGGGAAGGGCACAAGAGATAAAAAGATGGTTCACGGGTGATGGGGTGTTGGGAGAGCCTCGGGGTAGATAATGATGTGCTATATAAATATATATATGTGTGTGTGTATGCAATCAAGAAAAAATTTATAAAAAATTGAAAAAAGAATTTAATGAATGTAGTAGAGAGAGTGGCTGTGGTAAAGCAGAGTATATAGTGTGTGTAATAATCAATAGAGGGGAAGTTACAGAGACTTTAAGCAGTGCAGTGGTATTGGAGGTAAATGGAGAAAGGTATGTTGGAGGATCAAGTTAGGAAAGGCCTTAAGTCACCAGATAATGAAGCTTAGATCTGCTTCAGCAAGCAGAAATGGGTTTTTGAGCAGGGAGATAATCTGATGGGAAAGGTGGTAGGCTAAGTCACTGGTCTGTTGCGTATCCTGGGATAAGTGAGACCAGCTGATTCAATGTGTGACCAGTATTCAATGTGTGAGATCAGGAGGCTTCAGTGGGAATGGAGAGGAAGCAATAGTTTTGCTTTTACCCTTTGCTAGATCAATGCTGTGTGCATCAAGCACTATGCACTGCTGCTCCCAGAGACAGGCTACATAGATTAGCAAGGTCTAAGGAGCAGGCTTTGGCTTTATTTATTTATTTTTTTAGAGACAAGGTCTTGCTATGTTGCCAGGGGTAGTCCCAAACCCACAGCCTCAAGTTGATCCCTAGCCTCAGCCTCCCAACGAGCTGGGATTAAAGGCGCGTGCATGCCACCATGCCTGGAGAGGGTGTTGGCTTAAAGTAGCTTAAGATATCACTCTCACAGCTATAATGTATAAGGGCACTGGGCCTCCCCTTGAAGGGATACAAAACTTTTAGAATCACAGCTAAACAAATTCAGAAGACTTTTGTGACTCAACATCCAGTTGATCCCTAAACATCAGTCTCCTTTAATACATAAATATGCTAAAGTCACATCGAAACAATAAATAAACCTACAGGAACAAAAACCAAGTTGTCTGCCCCGCCTCTGGGTAGTAATCAGCATCTGCTTCTCAGATGCAGAGTCACATTTCCTTCCATATGTGGCAAGCTCCCAAACTGTCCCCCAAATGAGTCTTTCCACTCGGTGGTGAGCAGCTCCGACCCTGTGCATTGGCATTGGCATTGCCGTGAAAAATAAGGGAAATGGGAAGCAGCTAATGACTGCATCATGGATGAGCTGCAACTTTTGGAGTTCACATCTAACTCTTCAGTGTCTCAGAGAGGGAATGGTCTTAATTAGGTTAGGAATGAAGTAGGAGGGGTAGAAGAAAGAGACAGCCTCTTTGATCTATGTCATCTGGGTGGGATTCAAATCCACATCTTTCTAGACCTGGACGCTGAAGTCAAACTCCCTGCACCAGTCATCTGTGGGCTGCTTGCTTGGCTTGCCAGAGCTTAATTTCCAGGTCGTATTTCCTCTCCCAGGTCCCCCTTTTCCTTCTCTTACTGTATCAGCAGTTAGCAAACTGCTTGGGTATCTAGGATGTGAGGAGGAAGACATGAAAAAAAGAAGGAAGAGGGGAGGGTGGGAACAAAAGAAGGAAGGTTGGAGGCAAAGATGGAGATAAAATTTTTCTGTTATTAGGGAAGCTGTGAAAGACAGACTGTTGTTTTGCAACCATCCTAATCCGGGTAGGGTCACCATCGGCTCCAGAAGCTTGAAAAAGAATGTCAGCGCCCTTGACATGTCTTCACAGGATTCTTAATCGTGAACAGGGAAAAACAGTCTGCAAGAAAACAGCTACCTGGGTGGGGGGCAAGTGTTCCCCAGCCTCACTTTAATCCCCTCCCTTCCAGGCCCAGGTGTGTCTACTCTTGCATGCACACACTCATTGGGTGAGGTATATGTAATTATGGTGGGGGAGGAAAAATACCACAGGTTCTGGGTATAGAGGCTAATGGCACAAGGATGTGAAAAACCCTGATAACTACCCTAAAACTGTGACGGCAGAGTGGAGATACACATGCATTTCACTTTTTTTTTTGAGACTAGGTCTCGCTATTTTTGCCCATAGAACCACAGAATCACATTGCCCAGGGTACCACAGACTCAAACAATCCCCAGCCTCAGCCCTCCCAGGTAGCTGGGATTACAGGCGTGTGCCACCACGATCAGCTATTTTTTTTGGAACTAGGTCTCGCTAAGTGCCCCCTGGCAGGACTCAAACCATGATCCCTCGACCCGGCCGTGGCGTCCTAGGCTGCCACCATGCCCCGCCTCGCTTCTATTTCTTTTCTTGCCCTAGGATGATCCTAACACTAAGTAGAAGCAGACAGGCTCTGCAGGTTCCTTCTGTCCACTCCGGAGCTGAAAGATTGCAACGCGGATTCCTGGTGCACAGCCTGAGGTTGGGGGAAGACGCCGTGGAGTGATGACTCCAGTAAGGCTGCTGTGACCCTCGGCTTGACGCAGAACTGCCTCTTTCATGTGTCTGCTATTTGATCATGATGAGGTTTGTTGGGCTATGGACCTTCCCCTAAATGACCACTAGTCTGACCAAATCGGCTTTTATGAGCAGACATCAAGGGTAATGAGTTAATGAAAGCAGCACACTTGGTTAAGCAAGTTTTAGTTGGTCTCCAGCAATCTATTTTACAGATGCAAAGGAGTTCACTAAAATACCATGTGGTTCTGATTAGCTGGCTTTTGGTTAGCCCAAACATGTAGTTAAGCAAATAGGATCCAGCTTAGCCTCCAGCTCTGAGGCCAAGTTTCCCTAGCTCGTGTGTTAGCAGTCTATCTCCACAATCAGAGGACTTTCAGAATATGGAGTAAATTTAGTTAAAGACAGGTTACTGATAAACCTTCCAGTAATGTGGTAGCTAAGGCGAATCTACTTATTGACCAAGGACTAAATACATTAATATTTCCCCAAATATGCAATTTATGTCTGTGAACAAAATCATGTGACTTTATTAACTTGATGGGATAGGATGTGTCTAAACGTGAGTAAGAAAATGCTATCCACTGTTTTTCCTAGTGGAAAAAACTAAAGTGCCTGGAAAATCATAAAGCTGGTTTTCAGATAGTTATACCCAGAGTAGCAAAGTCATCCTCTTTGGTGATGCTTCCATCCTCAGCTTCTACGTAACTTTCTTCTGGTGAGCTTCTTCATTATATTCAGCTGTGATGCAAGAACTGGTCAATCTTAATTTCTACCTACCCAATGACCCTTTAGCAGTTCAGTCTATGTATGGTGGCTACAGAGGGACAATCACACAAAGGCTGTGAACATTGAGGCTGCTGCACGGGAAGGTGCTGCGGTTTACTGTTAGGCCCGTGGTTTATATTATGTTATGGTTCAGAAGAGTGAGATCCCAGAGGCAGGTTTGGAGATGACTGCTGAGCACCAAGACTTCAGTATGTCTAAGGGGAGCTCTGTTCCACCTTATTTTTCATTCATAGTTTTTCTTTTAAATCGTGCATGCAACTGACTGCCCTGAAATGAATTAATAATGATTATTTGGGGAAGCCTGGTGATATAAGCCTTGGGGCTAAAGCAACCTATGTTTAATTCTTGGTGTTGCTGCTTGCTGTGTGACTTTGCCTAAGTGCCTTAGCTTCTGAGTTTTAACTTTTTAAACTGTGCGGTGGGGGAAACAAACAAAACTGCAGGTTTGTGTAAGGATGTGGAAGATGACATAGGTACTCTTTGAGTGGCAGCTATTATTAAAGGACAACTTGGTATCACTTCTCTTTTATAGAGGCCTTAACTAAAAAGCAGAAGTAAGGCAGCCCGCGGTTAAGTTGGCAGTAGTGCTGAGAGAAACTTCAACATCCGGGGGAGCAGTGGGCTGCCTTAAAAAGAATAAAAGAACATGTGTTGTATTAAGGAGAATAAAAGCTTTAACATGAAGTGCTATTTCAGGACTACTTATGCCTTTCAGCTATGACAGAAGTACTGTACACAGTGGAGCGCGTGGGCTCATACAGGCCGCAGGCCCGCACTTTCTGAGACAAAAATGTCCATGTGCATGTGAATTACAGTGTTTTTTTAATTTTAAATTATTTTATGTATAGTCAGGGCTTGTGGTAGGCATCTTTAATATTGTTGATTTAGAACATAAGAGAGAAGCCTTTATTCTTTTGTCTCCCAAGTGCCTTACTCAAGTGCTTTCCACCCCCTTCTCTTCCCACCCACTTTATTAATCTCCTGAGTTCCTGACTATGAAGCAGGGGCTTTCCCTTGTTATTATCTTGAGCAGACTGATAGGGCCACCCACAGCTCAGTCAAATCACCACATCCAGGATAGTTGAGATTTGCTCAGAAAGCTCTCGAGTCCCATTTTCCATTTAAAAAGAAAAGGTTTCAAATGTGAGATGTTATGACTTCAGTGTTTGAGAAGTCTGCTTGGGCTGAGTATCTCCTACCATGAACTTGGGGGAATAACAATCTCATTGTGGTGAGAACAATACTGACTCAGATATTTTGGACAAAACATGAGCACTTAGACATCAAATGTTGGAGGAGGCTGTGATAGGCTTCTATGTAGGGGGAAGACAATTTGCTAATGAGAGTATTGCATTGGGAGGCCCTAGTGACCATCAGGTGGAAATAATTCTGGAGAAGCAGAGCTGAGGTGGCAAGAGCACTGGGAGAGCAGTAATTCTAATCTTTAAGGATTAGGACTAGGAGTTTGACAGTAGAGTTAATGCTTAAACAAGCTGAAGGCATGGATGTATGTATCATTCATCCATTCACTCACTGTCCATCTACCCACCCACCTACCCATCCTCCTACACACCCACCCTTTCATTCATTCATTTGAATTTCTATTTGGAGAAAGGTAAAACATGTTGCTGCATGAATTTTACATTGTCCTAAATAAAAGAGAGTGTGGTGATGGGTTCTTGAGTTAAAGCCTACGCCTCTCCTAAGATAGCCTTGTTTAGTGACTGACAACTGCCTTGTTTAGTGACTGACAGCTCTGGAGCTGCAGGAGAGGACTTCATAAAATGCTGTTTAATAAGTGATGGAAGGTCTTAAAGAAATGAGGTTTGGGGTAGGTTATGAAGAATCTGCAGGACACCATGTGAGTTTCCTAAAGCCAGTGTGACTGATAAAAACTAATCATGTGATTGGGCTGGGTCTCTGACATCATTCTATTGCTGTGGGCCCACATAGTCACTCACAGATGATTCTCTGAAATGATGACGTAATTACTCATACTTTGGAAAGTCACATGTTACATAAATAAAGGCACATCTCAAAACTACCTTCAGACCTTGCTTCCCAGTCAGAGGCTTTGATTCTGAATCAACAATGCATCTTTTTTTTTTTTAAATATTTTTTTTATTTATATATATTTCACATCATTTCAGTCCCTGGGGGTCACCCACCGCCTCCTAAGTCTAGCCTGGGCCTGGTTTCAGTCAGGTATATCGCTGAAAGCCTGGAGTTGCTAATGGTATTTCTTGGCTCAGCAGTAGTCAATATCTCTGATTTTATAAACATGAAGCCCTAATCTTTTTTTATTTTTTGTGTTTGAGGTCTTCCTGCTTAGTCACTCTAATTGGAACTACTTGTAATTGTCTCCACTGTGCCACCGTATTCTGTTTTCAGTGATTCAAATTTTGCTGTTGAATGTTCTCTGCAAGCAAAATTTTTGACCCAATTTTCAAGGCCTGTTTCCCAGGTTGTCTCTTCTGGAAGAGGTTCTGAGTTCTTTGCTTGAAATGGTCTCTTCCTCTCCTTGATGCACATAGAATTTGCTTTCCTCCTCTGTTTTAGTATAGTGCATCCTGTGCTTTTCTAAAGCTAACACTCACCTATAGGAACTTGCTGAAAAAAAACAAAGCAAAGCAACTTGGGTCCCATCCTAGACTGCTGGATGGAACTCTCCAAGGGAAGGTCTTGGAGAGGAGTATTTTTAAACAAACACTCCTGGTGATTTTTATCATCAGAGAAGGAAATGTAACTCCCTGGGCTCACAGCTACAGCATCATCTGGGCTCTTTTTAGAAATACAGAAACTTGGGCTCAATCCCAGACCACTGACCCAGGTCTGCATTTTAATCAGAATTCTAGGTGATTCCTATGCATGTTAAAGTATGAGAAGTACTGCCACACCATACTCACTACTAGTTGCTTTGGTTATAGTTGATTGTGCAACCCAAACCCTTTTATCTTATTAATTACACAAACGATTATTATTCCTACTTTTTTCCCAGATCAGTGAGACTGCCATTAAGATGAACTGTGTGGAACTGTAAGTTTTTTGCCTTACTTACAAAGGCAATTTTATGATTCAACTTAGTAGTAAATGATGAAAACTTTTAGATTAGTTCTAATAACATGGGGAGTTTGATTCTAGAATCTTAAGTTTTATATTATTCTTGTGACTATAATGTAGTACAAATAGTTGTTGATTTTCAAAAACAGAAAATCCTCAGATTAAATTACTTTATTGAGTTTCAAGATTAGTATGTGATGGAATTCTGGAAAATGGAAATGTGCTTATAGAATCACTATGAATCTGACACAGATATGGGCATTGGGGAGAATGTAGAGTAAAGGAAGCAACTAAATGATGGGTTTTAACCGACACAGTGCATATAGAGTTGGTAATAGTGCTATTATTAATGCTAATTTTCTTCCAGACATATGGGACAGAAAAATCCTTTGTTCTGACATAATTTTCATCTTGGTTCCAAATCATAAGAACTGCAATTTTAGAGTATGACTAGAATATAAAATTGCTGCTCTGTCTATTAATTTTTAG
>PVHY01008003.1:0-64069 GCA_004024945.1 Uropsilus gracilis
TTTTTTTTGATGTGGGAAATTCTTACTGGTGGAAAGTGGTATCTCATTGTGGTTTTGATTTGCATTTCTCTGATTGCTAGTGACACTGAACAATTTTTCATGTGCCTGTTGGCCATTTGTATTTCCTCTTTAGAGAAGTATCTTTTTAGTTCTCCCCAATTTTTGATTGGGCTTCTTGTTTTGTTGTGTGAGTTCCTTTTGAATCTGTGTTATTAAATCCTTATCACTCTTGTGGAGGGCAAAATGTTTTCCCATTTGGTTGGGCTTCTTTCAGTTTTTTCTGTTGTTTCTTTTGCTGTAGAGAAGCTTTTTAGTTTGATGTAGACCCATCTGTTTATGTTTTCCTTCAATGTTTTGCCTTCTGCAGATGTTTCCAGAAAGTTTTAAGGTCGACTAAAACATAGAGAATGGTGACCTCCGCTTGCCATCTCACAGTTTCAGCATCTTTGAAACCCAGGATCATGCCCACTGTCTTCTTTTATATAAATGTTTGGCCCAAATTTACTTTGCAAGCATTCTTTTCTAGATTGATGGAGTTATCTCAGTTCCCCTCAAAGAACAATCATATCAATGGGCATTTCAAGTTGGAATAGAAAATTGATCACTACTCGGAATTGCTGAAAGGGTTGCTAGGATGTGATGCCTCATTTGTACCTTCAGGATGCCAGGTGTTGCTTTGTTTCGTGTATGTTCATTTTGTACAGCATGGTGTTTAGTGTGGTTGCCTGATCAGACTGCAGAACTTGAGTTCTTGTCCTTTAATTGTTCTCTCCTTGATCTGGAACAGTCAGATTCTCTGTACCTCAGTTTTTATATAGATGCGGTGATGACCGTAACAGTCCTTATCTCCCAGGTTGCTATGAGACTGAAACGAAGCAGCACATGACTCCATCTTAAAACACTGCCCTGCCTAAGTGCAAGCTCAGCATGTGCAGGCTGCTTTCATTATGGGGGACGTTTGAATGTACACTAGAACTTAAGTGATGTTGCAGATAGGAGACACATGAAAACAAACATGAACCATTACAGCTCTTCATATCATGTCACAAGAGGCCTATCAGGAATCAGTCACTGCTCCTGCCGAGATGAGGGGATTGCTTTCTGACACAGGTTCCTGTCACTGACTTTTGAAGCTGCTACTGTTTTGTATTAGTGTTTTTTCTCACCATGAGATAACTATAATACACTTTGCACTACAGAGCCTTGCATCCCAGACATTTATGGGGTTGTGATAACAACTCACTAAGCATTGGTATCCCAGGAAATTAGACCAGGCCATTTGTGGGTACAGTTTTATAGGAATGTCCAGCTGCTTTTAACCAGGACAGAACCAGGCCTAATCTAGTGTTCCTTGGGGAAAGAGTGTATGGTTCTGACTGTTACTTTTAGGACATCAACAGTTGTCACAACAGAATGACAAAGCATGTGGCAGGCCTGAATTCTCAAATCCTAGAGACATTCCTGGACACAATCACCCAGCTCTGTGGCCAGGTGGTCACTTCTCGGCAGATCCAGAGGAGATAAATCAGAAGTGAGTGAACAATACTTGGATAGGTGGGTTGTAGTGTTGGTGCATACAAAAATGAGAATGGCAAGCTTCCAAAGGTTGGCCTGGAGAAGAAGAGCGAAAGAGAAAAGCATCTCCCCTCCTTCTAAAGAGCGGGCTTGGAAATCTGCTTCTCCTTCTACATTATCTGCCAGGAAATGCTATAAGGGATTTTCTGAATGCTGAAAAATGCCTCTATAGCCAAGTTGAGGAATTTATAGTAGGAAAGAACAGGAAGTATTTATATTGTCAGTTTAACAATATCATTATTTAAAAAAATTAGTATACATATAAAATATCTATTACTGAACTATAACTTTAGTTTTTAATGGTCATTTCTGTTAATTTTTCCAAATAATTCTACATAATATTTTATCCAATTATTACATGCTTTACTTAAACTCTGCCCCCAAGTTTGAATAATTAAATTGCCCCTAATTACTTAAAAAGCTAAGATAAATAAAATTGAATACAAATCTTTGATATTTTCCACCTATTTACTTAGCATAGCTTTCTAGTAGAAAAGTCACCGAGTTAAATAGTATAAATATTAAAGTAATTGTTATATTTCCATATTTCTTTACCAGGAAATAATTTTATACTTCCACAACTATATGTGAAAAATTATTTCCAAGCCTCCTATCCTTAATGATATGTAGGTAGGTAAATAATTTGTTGATAATATTTTTTTAAATCATGAGCAAAGCTTACATGTAGTTGAAGATTCATACACAGAGAATACTATCAGAAAGCTTTAAACAGATACTAACTCATATTGGACTTAAGGGAAGGTAGAAATCAATGAAACTAGGAAGCATTAAGAGGCTAATCAAATGCCAAACCTAAAATCATTGTTAATATTTGTTTAGATAAATTGGGAAAATACAGGCTTTCCTGGGAACAGAGGAAAACTTGGACAAAGGAAAGAAAGGAAAGAAGTCAAAATATTTGTGGGATGGTTTGTCCTAACAAGCATTTACTTTCATGACTGCACATTCAGGTTATATATATATATATTCAGGTAATATGTACTTGGTATATATTAGGCACACCAGACACTAAAACTACAAGGTGAATAAAACATAGCTCAGGACTGAGAAGACACAGATCCTCAAATGGTGCAAACGTGTGATTGGTCTCCCTAACTTCAACGCTCAATTCACACAATATATCACAAACACTGCATCAAAGTATCCTCCGAGCTATAAATCTGTTTATATTACATCCTGGTTATAATCACCAGATCATTTTTACAGGATTGAGAAACCTCAGTGGCTTAGCCATGCTTTAGGATAAAATCAAAAGACCTTAATGGGATTTTCATGGCTTTTCTCCATCTGGAGTTCTTCCTAACTCCCTTCTTAACATCTAGCCTCTCTGTCTCACTTTTCCAGAAATTAATAAGCTGCTTTTAGTTCCCTGAACTGGTCAAATGCAAATGCTTCACACAATGCCTAGAGTCCAGAAATTCACATATGCTGTTTTCTCTTTTGAAATATCTGCTCCCTTGACCTCCATGTTCCTGCTCAATCTATCACCTAGCTAAATCCTGTTCATCTCTTACCTGTTGCTTCAGGAAGGTTTTCCTGGGTTCTGTGTCTAAATTAAATTTCTCTCCCACAATTCCCAAAGCACCTTTTACTTCTGTTGATATAATGCTCATTACATTTCATCTGCATAACTCATTTTCCCTTATCCCAGTCAAATTTTGACCTTTGTGTCCAAATAGAAGTTCCTAACATAGTAATATGCACATAGTAGTTTCTCAACAAATATTTGTTGAAATATTTTGAAGTGACTACTTGTAGATTGAGTTGGTGTTATCAAAGTAAAGGAGATCCATAGCCCATGTCCACCACTTTCTAGCTGTGTGAAATTGGGCAAATTCCTTAGTATCCCTGAGCTTGAATAAGCTCTTCTATAACGAAGACACTAGTGCCACACATAGTGTGAAGAGCACTGGATATAGCGTCACGCAACACCCACATCCGCTACTCCCCTCTCTCTCCCTTCCCAACTCTTCTTCTTAAGCCCATTCCTGAAGAAATTTGAAGAAAGCACCTCTTCCTGGGTTTTCATGCTTTCTATTGTATTTGTAAATAATAATAATGATAGTAATAATAATAATAATAATAGTGATACTGCTACTGATGGTGATGATGATGATGATGATGATGATAGAAAAACCGAAAACTATGGGACTGGGAAAAGACAGTGATAGCTGAAGTGGATCAAACCCAAGTATCATGAAGAAAGTTCTGGCTAAAAACCTTCAAGGGTAGATGTGGAAACCAGTTTCTTTCTTTATAAAATTTATAGGTAATCCTGCAATAGCCAACCTGGCTTAGAACTGCAGTGTCTTGTAAACACTAGCCTTTTCCAGTTCAAACAGGTAATAATTTCACTTTTCTCTCTTCCTCTCACATGGAAGTTGTTTATTCAATGAATCAAAATATGATACACCTGGCTGGCATTGTTGCTCCACTAGATAAGAACTATGCCATAATTAGCAACAAAGATCATTTCCATGAACATGTGCACGTGTGTGCATTTTGGGGGGAGAAGGAGAAGCATGAAAATATGTCCTGTCTGTTTCAAATATTTTCTTGCTGACTGGCATGAGCCAAACTTCCCAATAACGGTGGCTCAGCAGAATCAAGCAGTGAATTCCCTGTAGAGACTACTCTTCACTTCTACAAAGTGAAGGAACCTTTAGTCTTCTCTTTTTGTGTCAACATCAATCACATTGGTAGGTAACCAATCACAATTGCCCTATCTCTGCAACACTATTAGATGTGATCTCTCAGAACCAAGAATAATTCATGAAGACAAAAATCATGACCAGTACACAGTTGAACACTTAAAGTAATTAATGTCTTTGAAGAAAAAAAATGGGGGTAGATTGAAATGTCCTCTTAGTAAAACTGAAAACATGAAAACTGAATGGGTATGCAAGAAATTGTCTGAAAAAAATCTAAATTCAAAGAAGACAGACTTTTACGGCACTTAAATTGCCCTTCAACCCCATTCTATAGGCCAAATGTTGTGTGATAAATTGAGAATAATACCTACTATGCCATGCCCTTCCCTCTGAAGAACTTTCAGCCTATGCATAAAGAAGGCTGAAATGAATGGTAATTAAGGACACATTCTATACAAGCTGCATTACACAAGGTGTCTTATTTAATCACTTAAACATTCCCATACTGGGGGTTTCATCAAACAGGTTCAATAGTTTACCTGAAAACCAGAGCTAATCTTAGGAAGGCAGAACTACCTCTTTATTAATATTAATTATAACATAGTAAATATTTTTAAGCATTTCTGACTGGTAATCATAGTTTAAGCAATCAACAAAGGGAACTTTAATAAAGGTCCTTAAGCTAATGAGTTTCTCTATGACCACCCAGAAACTTATATTGACTTGAGTTTTAAGGTCAAAGATTTTGAGTCTTAAGATGCTATTGTCACTTTGATATTAACCCTCAATGTAGTTCATACTAATCAAACAGGTCTATTATTTCATTTTCAGTAAGTCAGAATAAACAAAGAACTTTCCTCTCATTTACATACATGCATTTGACAAAACAATAGCACAAACGCCAATGAATTCTACAGAATGCCAACTGGGCACTGGAGAGCCAAGGGTCACATCAAAAGGACTGAAGCAATGGAGATAATTTGCCCCATCCATCCAAGAAAGTAATATATATTTTTCTTCCTTTACCAACGACAAAAATTCCAAAATGAACAGTCTTTCTAGGCTAATAATTGGACAAGTAAGTATTCACTTCTCCTTCAACCCCTTTTTAAAAGTCTCATTGCTAGAGCTGGAAAGAAGTAGAAATAATCTTTGTGTCTGATTGAAAACAGGTTTCCCGATTCTCTTGGGCTCCCACATTTAACAGCTCATTCCATGAAAACCATCTCCTCTCTGCTTGGCTTATAAAGTTTCTGACTTCACTGGCACATTTTAACACAGACTGTCCCCCTTGCATGTGGCCTGTCATCACTGAACTTTGAATATACAAATTCCAATCTTCCCCCTCCCCCAAATTATCTGAACACATCACACTCTGTTTTGACTTGAATTAGATGGTTGCTACTGAGCTTGAAAAGGTTGCGTCTCACTTCCTGGCATCCTTGGACAGGTTGCATATCATAACCACACTAATTTGCACAATAGATTTCTTGATTTTAAGTATGCCCGTATAGGCATAGAGAGGTATAAAGGATGGAGAAAAAGAAGAGCAAAGTGTCACAGGAAGAGAAAAGAAGGGAGGGAACATGGGTAAAAGGAGTGTGAGTGACCTTATTTTATTCTCTGAGCTAATATCCCTAGAGGATTAACTTCAGGAAAAAATCCTCAGTATTAGCCTTACTTACTAGTTAGAGAGGAACAAACATTCTTGTTCATTCTTACTAGATCTTTTCCTTTTTTTCAATCATGGAAATACAACAGGTTTGGGTACATATTGAATTAAATAATTTCTGGTCTTACTTTCAGCTGGGGTCAAGTTCAGAGCAGTCATATCCATTATATAAGTGAACTAGAGAAAATAGATCTTGGGAAAGTTCCTAAGTGTGTGCTCACAGCAGAAAGCAAAAATAGGAAAAATAAACTGTTGCCTTTTTAAAGTATGCATGTGTGTTCATTGGAGTGCATGCTTATATTATGTATATATACATATAGGCATCTTCATAGATTAGAGATAGACACATAGAGATATGAAGCACTCTTTGTTAGAGACAATAATTCCCTCTTCACAGAATGCCTTCCTTGTGTCACCTAGCTCTCCCTCCCCTAAAGGCTCAGGTTAATGCATAGCCACTCTAATTAATATATTTGAAACACATCAGAAGCAGCAGACTAGAGGTCTTATTTTTAAACTTTGTCTCTGCCTTCTCTATCCTCTTCCACTCCCCCCTCCTCCAGCCCTTCAAATAGCCTGTCCTAAATGAACCTTCCAGGCCAGTCTGATGTTAAAAGAGAACTGTTTATCTTGGAGTGTAGAGATAATTGACAATTAGAAAAGAGGACGCTTTTAGCTCTTGGTCAGGGCACTGCGCTCCTGGACAAAGTGCTCTTTTCTTTGAAGCAGGGCGGGGTGCTGAGTGACTCAGGCAGGATCTGTGCATGTTTATACTTAGGTTCCCACCGGAGTCCAGTACCAGGGCTTTCTGGAACAGAGTTCCCTACCAACTGGCCCCACGTAATATCAAAAGCTCATAAAAGACAAGATCAAATGATTCTAGCTCCTCCTGCTGAGAATTTCTAACTTTTCCCTGGAGGTTTATAAGAATTGTCTTACTGAATGTCTGCCCCCAGTCCTTGTTTATACCTCCCACCATAAAAAAATGCTGCAGAAACAACTTTCTGCTTCCAATCTGAAAAATTAGGTCATATGTGTCATTTTTGTTTTCAGAAAATATCTCAAATGTGGCTTACTTCATTAGAAATTCATTCTTCTTTTACCAATTTTTAATATTTTCTTCCATTCACAAACATCACTGTCCTTAACAAGAGTACCTATTCTAGTGTGTTTAATAAATCTTTCTTTTGTTTTGGTGTACTCTCATTTTATATAGATATACATAATTTTTAATTTTTAGACAAGTTACATTTCATTTTGCTTCTTGCTCTTTTTCTTAGTGTATTTTAAAGCTCCCTTCATGATACTTTGTGTGTTATCTAATCTCTTGCTTTTGCTATGTTCACCCCACTTTCTTGCCTCTCCAGCTCTCTGTGTTGCCCCCTAACTACATCAATGACTGAATCAACATTTCAAAAGAAAACTACAAAAAGTATACCTGCCCTCACATACAGTAACACATGTTACAAAGTAATAGCAATAAAATCAGTGCATGTAAAGGTCAAGATAAGACAACATGTTAAAACAGATAACCAAAAGACAGATCCCTGTGTATATATAGAGAGAATATACCAAAAGGAGGTCTAAACATTGGGGAAAGAGTAACCGCCTACTTGGTGACTGTGGGAAAGAAAATCTGACTCATTCTATGTAGAAATCAAGAGATATATAACACCAGATTCAAAGGTGAACCAGAGATTAGTGAAAGATCTACTTGTGAAAAGTAAAGCTTCAAAGCTATAATAAGGAAATATTAGTAAATCTGTAACCTGGAAACAGGAAGTCACTTTTAAAAAGGAAATCTCAAAAATGTTAATATATCAGCTTTATAAACAATTAAGAGTCCCTGTTGAATGAAAACCAGCAGTGAGAAAGTAACTTTTTTTTTTTTTTTTTGCATTTGCCATTCGGGTAGTAAGAAATTGTGAGCACTTTTTTTTTTCTCTTTACCTGCTTCAAATCCCAAATAACCACACATTCTTTCTTTTCAAAACCAGCAAATTGGCCTTTATTCTTACCAATTTCTGCTTGGTTTTATTATTGACTGAAGATACTTTATTTCTTCAATCTAGACCAAACCAACTTCTCCAAGAGAAAAAATGAGTCTTGGAGAATTTTCTGATGTATCAAGCAAGAATGTCTGGCAGAGATATTTTACTTATTTCAAAGCATCAGGACATATAAACTCGTTTCTTGCCCTCTGTCTCAGGCCTGATACTGAACATGCATGGAATTCCTAAGATAGCTCCTCTGACACAATTCTGAGCTTGCAAAACTAACAGAAATTGAGAGTGTGGTGGCAGGGGAGAGATGGCTGAATTCAAAACCAGTTTTAACCTGACTTTCAAAACATGGATCTAGAAAAATGAGTATTTGCTATGTAAGGTGACAAATTCTTTCCAAGCTCTTTTAGCAGCACTGACAAAACAAGAACACATTCAATCACAGCCATTGAAAGCTAGAAGGAACCCCAGGGATTAGCAAATGCAGACCTCCTTCATTGCACTAGGAAACCACCTTGGGCAGCACTTAAATGACTTGCCCGGTGTCACGAAGCTAAGTTAACTGAACCAGTGTCATGACTCTGGTAACTAGCGCTTTGCCAGTTCTCATGCCTTCAAATAGCCTCAAAAGGGCCACAGTGACAGCACAGGACTGCTGTCAGATAGTTTAGATTTTCACAGAAGCAACAGTAGTTGACGTTCTGTCAGGAACCACACAAATTACCAGCTCAGGATAGTTCAGTTTCAAAATCAGACTGCATCATTTTCTGTTGATGACATCGTATCTTAGCAAGGCTGAGTTTTCATCTCTTTCTGCGATTAGAGGCAAGTATTATGCAAAAGTCAATGTGAAACAAGAAATAAAAATGGGCAGTATTCAATCTGATTTTAATTTTCAAAACTTTGAAAATTTGTACAGGACCAGCAAGCATATATATTCTACCAGCAAGAGTCTGTAGCTATTTAAGAATAAAGTTAAAATATTTTTTAATCTATTCCTGTAGATATAGATACATATAGTTTTTCAAATGCCAAGTTGTCAGGACATTACTTAAGTTGTTTGAATTTAACTACATAATGCAGAACATTTAAACATTTCAATTTAACATAAGAGAGCCATGAAAATACAAATGGCCATGGTACCAAACCTTGGTAACTTTTGTTCCACTTTCTAGTTAATCAGAAGGTTTACCCATAGTTATAGTATATCCATAGTTATAGTACCTCTTTAGAGTCTTTGAGATTTGGTGTGGGGATCACCTTAGGACCCCATTTCACTTCGACAAATAGTTTGACTACAGATTTCTACAGGCTTTCATTTGGAGAAAAAGTTGAAGAGCTGTGTTACATGACCTGGTTAGGGATTAGGAGGTCAATTCATCTTATTAAAAATGTCAGAGTAAAGTGTGATAAATTTACTCCTGATCAAGAAAATGATACTAAAAATACAAGACAAGGGAGTACCAGAGGGATCATTAAAAATAATCCAGTGACACAAATGGAAACTTTCTCATGCCGAGACTCAACTTCCAATTTAGTCTAAGAACCTTGGTTGCATCCTAAATACTAATGGCAGCAAAACTATCTCCTAGACCTCACCAGAGTTTTGTTGTTTTTCATTACTATTGCTCATATTGCCAGGTTCCATGTCATCTGACTAGAAACTTAGAATCATATTTGCCTCTGCCCTTTACTTACTTTACACAATCACTTTAGATCAAACCCTGTATATTTTACCACAACAATCTCTCATAACCATTCTCTCCTTTCCATAGTGATATCATTAGCTGAAGTAAGGATATGGTCCTGGGTTAGCCAAGTAAAATGATGACTTTTCTAAAGAGTGTGTAGGTAGTTATAGGAGTGGAATGAAGGAGGAAGAGATAGTATCGTTGCAGTGGTGTTTAAGGAAGCAAGAAGAGAACTCAGTAGAATAGACTTAGAAGCATGAGAAAAAGTGATTCCATCACATGAAACAGAAATGGTTAGGCAACCAGTCACCCAGAAAGAAAGGTCATCGAATTAGGAACACAATTATCAAAGACTGAAAGAGCAGGAAAGGAAGGACCAACTAGCAAATATCAAGCTGTGTTCATGCATTACTGTTAAGCAATCAATAAAAAGATAAAGATATAGAATCTCTGATCTTGAAAAAAAATCATATAGTTGATAGAACACATTCATAGAACAATTTAAGACTATTATAGAGGCAATGTCATCTTAAAAGAAAAGTAACAATTTGTTGGGTCAAATAGTAGAGAAGAACATAAACAATTTAAGGTTTGCATTCTTTCTACATTCCTTTAAGTCCTATTCGTAGAACTCTTTGAAGCTATTTACAAGGTATTTCAGGTACATATATTTTGTGTTGATCAGCCCTATAGAAACTCACCATGATGTTATGCAGTTGAGTTATAAGAGTTATAAGAAGCTTTATGGAGTTAAAGAATGCTAACACCTAGAAGTTTTCTGAAGATGTGGGCAATCAGACACTGCAAACTAATAGCTTATAAGCTACTAGATCACAAGCATTTTTCAGCTCACACTTTTTTTTTATATTGACCCACATACAAACAATTTAAAATAAAGAGATCTTTACCCTTAAATCTTGATTTCTTAAGTGAGACAACAGAGGATTTCACTAACATGTAAAATACAGAAAAACACCATGAAGAGACTAGTCAAGATAAACTAGAAATCTAACTACAGAAAGGGAAGGTAAAGGAGGGGAAGTAAATGCTAGAGGGGACATGATGGACTTTAGTAGAGGATTATGGGTGCCCTGGAGATAAATATGCAGGGGTAGCATCATCTGCAGAAATATGACCTTGTATCCTTAAGTAATATTCATTGTTGTAAACCAATACTACCACTATAAAAAACACACATAGAAACAAAAATCATAGAATGTTCTTTTTTTTATGCAATAAAGAATCCTACCTGCTAATAGATTTAAAAAACCAAAAATAAATAAACCCATTTATAACTTCCCTTCAACAATCAGAAGGTAACAGTGCTGTGACTTGGCATTGCAACACGTCAACAACCAGCTACAACTCCCTCATAGTTACCCCCTAAAGGTGATCAAACCCAGTCTGGTTATTCATTGGTAATTCAGACCTGTCTCAAACAGTTGTTCTGATTTGCAAGTACAATCTACATATTTTCAGATGAGGAACACTAGAGGCACCTGACCTGCCACTTCTCCCCCAGATCTCCTAAATTGAGATTTTAAGACACTAGGACATCCCACAATGTGGTAACACAGTAAAGCAAAGTCCAAAGTTTGAAAAGAGAAGTAATTTTATTGCCAGGTCTATTGCTTATGTTTAGGTGACCATTGGAAATTCTGCCCAAGTTCCCTCCTATAAGCAACTACAGGTATAGTCTGTGCCCTGCTTGCTGCATAGGCTTGCCATTAAATAGAAAGAGATATTTTTTTAACTGTTCTCCAATATTAAGAAAAAGTTATTTTTACAACACTGGAACTTGCTAGTAGGTACAGGTTCTAGACCTCCACGAGCTAGTTGTATGACCTTTTACAAGTTTCTTGAACATTTTGGTTCCACGTGAAAATATTAATATATTTTCCATGAACTTTGCAAGATTAATTCATCATCTCTTTAAATGTTTTTCTTAAACTAAAAACCTTTATTCTTTGGGCCAAACCCAAATGTGAATTAAACTAATAGAGAACGAAAATGGATGAGTGAGCCAGGCCAGCTTTATGGACTTGTCAGAGGGCACCGTGATCTTGATAAGGTGCCATCATTTGAAACCTCAGCACCTCCGGCCTTGGCACAGGCAGACCACATCAGGAGGAGCAAGCAGAGCTCAGAGGGGGGAAAGAGAGATATAAATGACCAGAGTGCTTCCAGGGAGCTGAGTCAGCCGAAATGGGGCCTCTTGCTGAGCTCAATGGAGCTTTTCTCTGTTGCCTGGAGCTTTGGCTGGAGGCTGCTTGGCAGTGCCTGCTGGGAAGACAATTTTTAGTCCATCGATTCATTTGAGCTGGGCAGCTTGCCCCAGCACTTAGGCACTCAGACAAAAATGCCCTTAATCACTAGCAAACCCTGGGATATGGAGAGAGCCAGGTGCTCAATCAGCACCCACATCTGCCCAGAAGAGAAGGATGGTCTAGAAAGCTCAAGGTATCCATCACCAAGAATTCACAGGAACAAAGAGGTGATCCCTATTTTAAGTCAAGTACATTCTAATTTAAGAGCAGTGTCTTCAGCCTCAGGCAAACCAGCAGCAGCTGGGGTGCAGATTTTGAGGGCTTGACTAGCATTGTCCCCTCTGTAGAGCTCACCAGCAATCTCTGCTGGGCCGGTTCCTACTTAGCCAGGGTGTGCTTTCTCCTGGAAGTTTTCCTTGGCCTCCATTTTGGTGTCAGGCTTCTACCCAAGAGCCTCCTCAAAAATGTTCACTTTCCACTATTGTGTTATCATCACAACATACTGTTGCTGCCTCTTATTTATCTTCTCAGTAGTCTCTGACATGAGGCTAAGGGCTTCTTTTTAATTATTTATTTGTATCACATGGCGAAGCACCTTAACCACTAAGAGAGTGGAATCAGGGAGCATAGAAGGAGGGAAGGAAGGAAGTACCAAAAAGCGGGATTAATAGCAGAATCCAGTGTCTGGATAGTCAATACAGTTAGCAGAGGAAAAACTAATCCTGGAACTGAGATTCAGAAGGTTTCAGTTTTATTTTCAACCCTACCACACAATACCTTGACCAGACATCAAAATCCTCACATTGAGAACCTTAGGAGGATGAGGTATGATTATTATGTACAAATATTTTGAAAGTTGAAAGTGTCTATGAATGTAATGGAGCAAGTCTCCATCACCGCCATGAAGGAGTTAGGACTACTTCCTCTCACCAAGTCATGCTTCCTTTTCCTGTGTAAACCCATAGTTCTATAACTGAACAGGAGAAAACAAAAGGATTATCTGTTCCCTGTTTATGAAAATTATATGTTGCAAGAGAAATTTCTTCATGAACTACAAACTCCTGAAACAAAGATTTCATCACATTTAAATAATAACAAAGAGACCTTAAGCAGAAAGATAATTTGTCCTTAAAGCATACTCATGTTGGAATTTTATGAGAACATCTTAGTAGGAACTGATTTATAGACGGCAGGAGTTTGTGAGAGTAAGTGACTTGTTCAAAATTGTAAACATAGTAAGTATCTTGAAGAATGCTAAGCACAAGCTTATTTCAAAAAGCACATATATAATAGTGCTGGAAAGCTAGTTGGTGATAAATAGAATCTAACTTTCTATATACTTTGGTAAATTCTTCGGATAGAAAAGAAGTCACTTAAACATTCTTTATTTTCAGAAAAAAAATCCTTTTCTACTAATATTTCTTCTCAGCTATCAGTTTATTCATTGTATAAGAGATAATATTTGACACATTTTTTATATTTCCAAAGGGATGAAAATAGATAATGTGTGTAAAGTATTTACACAGACAATTGCTGGCATATAGCAAATATTCAGATGTTCTTATTATTTTCATTAGAATAATTTTCATTTGTCAGTTTTTTTTTTTTATTTTGTTGTTCATCATTTTCTGGATCCTCTCCAGTCTCTCACATCTTTTTGCTTCAGAGTCTTTCACTGCTTGAGGTGAATAGTGGGAAATCTGTTTGCATGATTGTCTGAATCATCCACAGTGAAGTGGGAATTGTTGGTCTTTGTCCATGTATCATAGAGACTTAGAGATGTGATAAATGGACAACAGCTGAGTTAAAGACAAAACCTTCTGAGAAAGTTAGATTTCTTTTTCCTCCAGAAACCTAAAAGGAACCTACTTGGCAATTTTCAATTTCATTGTATGACTGTGTGGCATCCAGCATCCAAAAACTATAGCTCGTATTCCTCTACAAGAATGTTTTACAGTGACAACTAGCTCACTGCTTAGTTAACTTCCACTAATGCATACTACATAAAATATCTCATTTGACTTAAACACTTTAAATGAGCATAACCCAGATGAAATTCCTCCGGAATTAGAACTATTAGAATTTCAGTTTATATATTAATATAATCGCTTCTATTTGTATTTAGTTGCTTTTTAATAGCCATGATACATTAAAGGAAGTTATACATAAAATATAGTAAATAAATGTTTGGGGTTCATGATTATAATATTTCAAGAGATGTAATCAAGGTTTTGAAAGCAATTTTGATCCTGATAGTAACATGTGTTTAAAAAGTTGGTGTATAGCAGTCTCCACTATCCATGTAGAGAAAAACTGGAAAAGATATGCTCATTTATAAGCTAAGTAATTTCATTCATTTTCCAGTACTTAAATTTCTACTATTGACCACTCTTTAAAACCTAATCCATATTTATGATGATCACAGTATAGATAATGGTAGAACATACTACCATCAACAGAAACATTCCTAAGTGTTTACAAAAAAAAAAAAAAAAAACACACATAAAGTCAACTGAGGGTCTTAACACACTTTATAGTGTGAACCAAAGCTTACCAACATCAGTTAACATGCAAGTTTCATGTAACAAACAGACAAATTGTACCTATCAAGTAACCAAGATACTCTCCTTCCTTTAATTGATACTGTCATGAGGATGGTTTGAGTCTCACTTTCAAGTCTGAGACTGTTGTAGACACAAGAATTTCTCTACCAAACTATCAAAATAGACCAAAATATGTCTTCTTCCTGCTCCTTTGGGTGGTTAATATTTCCCAGACATTGGCAGGTACGAAGGTATCCTTCAGAGAATTTTCTTTCTTATAGCAGTTCTTTTCCCTCTTCTAGTGCTTAGTAATGGAAGGTTACAGACTGAATGTTTTGAGACTCTCTTCCCATAAAATTCCAAGTTGAAACCTAATTCCAAATGCCATGCTATTAGGTGGGCTTGGGGAAGTGATTAGATCATGGTGATTGCCTGCTAGTGAGTGAGATGAGTGCCTTCATACAGGAGACCCCAGAAAGCCTTCATTCTTGTCCCTTTCACCACATGACGACATAAGGAGAAGATGACCATCTATGACTGAGGACCTGGCTCTCACCAAATCTGCCAGTGCCTTGACTGTAGCCTACAGAACTGTGAGCAATAAATCTTTGTTCTTTCAGCTACCTAGTCTATGGTATTTTTATTCGAATAGCACAAACAGACTAAGAAGATATAGTGAGTAAAGTCCCACAAATCTCTGTAGACACCTTGAGGCATAAGAATCTTTTAAGATTGCTTTGGAAAAATATACTACCACCTGGGCTCCATTCTAGCAATTTTTCTGTGACCCAGTAGGTCTGGCAACCTAAATCATGAGACCCTGCAAAACATACTTTTTCACAAATGAATGTCCAAGGCAAGGTATCCTAACTATTTATGAGTCATAAACCCTGTAGCAGAAATCATCTGAGTGTTCACCAAAACATTTCACTTTCCTTTTGAGCAACAGGAAAACTACATTTTTAAATCTAAATGGGCTTTGAAACAAGTCCCACCAAAAATATATCTAATGAAGTGATTGTTTGGGGTTCCTATATCCA
Organism: Uropsilus gracilis; assembly: GCA_004024945.1. NCBI lineage: Eukaryota > Metazoa > Chordata > Mammalia > Eulipotyphla > Talpidae > Uropsilus > Uropsilus gracilis. The sequence goes on from PVHY01008003.1 coordinate 15,464, forward strand.
ATGATGTGAATATATGGAACCTCCAAACACCAACTTGCAATTCTCAAATCATCAGCAGTGTGTCTGAGAATTCAACTCAAGTTTGACAGTATCTAGCCTGAAATAGCGTCAGATTCCACAGGCCAGAGCCATCTATAATCCTCCACTGCAGACACCAGTTATAACCCAGGCTGTGCCTCAGACCAATGGGTTCCATCAATCCGGGGACCTACTCCTCCTTGGGTTCTATTAATTTCCTGCAATAGCTCACACAACTCAGGAAACCTGTTTATGCATTAACTCATCAATGTTCAACAAAGGAATAGCCAAATGGAAGATAAGTATAGGGCAAGGTATTTGGAAAGGTGAGGAACTTCTAGACCCTTTGCACGAGCACCAGCCTTCCTAAATCTCCATAAATTCCCCATTCTGGAAGCTCACCAAAGCTCCTCCTTCTGTGCTTTTATACAAGTTTCATTACTTACACAAGACTGAATAAATCACTGGCCTTTGACAAGGGAACTTAGCCTCCAACCCCCTCTCCTTTCCTGGCAACCTGCCCACACCTGGGGTGTTTTCCCCCAGTTAACATCATTAACATAACAGGCATCTCTAACACTCTCTACACTTAAAATTGCAAGATGTTTGTAAGCTGTGAGCAGGGACTATGGATGAAGACTAAGTATGGATGAGAAGCACATTTTGTCATCTGAATGACTGAATATATCTTTCTTATAAACCCCAATATTGTGATGTCAGACACTTCCAAGCCAGGTCTATAGCATCCCACAGAAAGAAACACATTTTTATCATCAACTGGCTGAATGCAGGGTCTCCAGGGAACTCAGGCCCTGGGAAAAGTGAAAACGCTAAAGGAAGTGCGTAAAAACTAATGGAAGACATTGATAAGTTGTGTTTCATTAAAATTCATTTAAATTCATTAAAATTCAAAAACATCTGCTCTATAAACATCAATGTTAAGTAAACGAGAAGATAAAACACAGGCTAGGAGAAAATATTTACAAATATGTACCTGCTTAAGGACTTACATTCAAAAATATAGGAAGAACCCTTAAAAATCATCTCTAGGAAAACAGTCAATCCAGAAAACAAACCGAAGATCTGAATGACTTCACCGGAATGACAAACCTATGAAAATGAAACTGCAAATAAAACTGCAAGAAGCTGCAAATAAAAACAAAAGTAAAATGTGGTCACAAACATATTAGCATGAATAAAGCCAAAAAACTCACATTGAGTGGCAGTGGCAGCTCTGAAAATGACATCAGGCAGGACATCGGCTACCTCAAACACAACCAGCTCACTTGGGATGTCCAAGCTCCAGGACTCCAGTTCTAAAAGGCTAGGGGATCTGGATATAGGAAACACCTGAACTCTTCCCTCCTCGCGCCCTAGCAACCCACACTGATCTCTCTGCTGTCTCCATAGTTGTGTCTGCTTCTTTTGGAGGGCTCCTTTCAGTTGGTAAGATGCATTTGAGGCTCCCCACTGTCTCTTCATACATTGTCAGTTCATGTCTTTTTGTTGCTGAATGATATTTTTTTTGCCTGGATGCACCCATTTTAGGTATCCTTTTGCCTGTTGAGGAACATCTCAGTTACTCCCGTTTTTGGTCTGTTCTGATAGCAGTTTTTGTAAAAAAACAAAAAATTCAAAAACCTAGCAACACTTTGCTGACAAAGGATGCAAAGCAACAGGAGCTCTCAGAGTTGGTGGTTGCTGATACTTTAGAAGATATTCTCACAGCTTCTTCCAAAGCTAAACCTTGTTTTACGATAAGATCCAGTAACAGTACTCCTAGGTATTTACCAAAGTGAAACATTAGGTTCATGAGAAAACCTGCACAAGCATATTGGTAGCAACTGTATTTATAATCAAAAACTTGAGGCATTGAGAAATTCTCCTTTAGGCAAACAGGTCATAAACTGTGAATTACTTATATAATAAAATATTATTTGGTGATAAAGAAAAGATGTACCCTATGGAATTATTAGGAAATACGTCTTATGTATTTTTGTCAGTTATTTACATGTCTACATAACTTTGGGATTACATTTTTACTGCTCCCGATGTACCGAGAATTCACTCACCCTCCACCAAACCTCCTGTGCCCATGAGTCATGTGGGGGAGACATGTTTCAAACTTGGGTGCATGTTTCTGGGAGAAAAAATAATCACTGGGGGGAGATGTGGAGATGGGCTACTGACTCTGTGGTTCCAACTGTATGTATCTCATTCTAGAAAAAGCAGAACTGGTAGAAAGTTTTGTGGCCATGAAGGGGAAATAGGCTGACTAAGAGAAGCATCAGGGATATTTCAGGGCACTAAAGCTATCTGTATATTACAATAATGGTGGATACCTGACAGTGTATTTGTCAAAACCTATAGTCTTTTTGAGGACAAAAAGTGAACCTTAAGGCATATAAATTTTAAAGATAGTTTAGAAGGTCAGGGGATTCTCAGGATGGAATACAGACTGTGGCAAAACAACTAACAGTATCATTACCATCAAAAATAATCTCAGATGGAAACAGGAAAAGTTATTGACCTACAGAAATAAAAATGAATAGAATCTGTAGGTTAAAGGAAAAAAAAAACCCTAAAGTCCTGAAATCTTGCTGATAAATCTGTCTGTACAGCTTTAGATATATAGGATAACACTTCTGATATCACTGTACATAATGTTACAATTAAGAAAATGAACAGCAGTTAGGAGAGTCAAGTTTCTGATTGCTGAAGTGAGACTTTAAAATTAAAACAAACAAACAAAAACATGAAGAAACTAGAATGATCCTCATTGTTGTGGTTCAGCACTAGGATAACCATATGAAATATGTTGAAATAGGTTTGGTGTAATATACATAGAGATGGTGACAAAGAAATATGTACACATATAATACATACTCTTGTTCTGTCAGCTGATCCTATAGCAACTGCTTATGTAGTACAGAATTTATTGTCTAATATCACTATTCATCCAAAGGATCCAGAATCCCTTGGAAAAGTGGCTGATTCTAGGCAATAAATACAATACAAGCCTGGTACATCTTGTAAAACCAGAATGGAAGTTTTCAAAAGAAAAGAAAATACCACAACAGGTGTATAAATACATGTGGATTATATTCCCTTCCAGAAGAAATACAAATAATTCACCTAGATACTGCACCCTAGAAAGAGATGGCACACAACAACCAATTCCTGAACATAGAAACTTCCTTCCAAGTGTGTGTGGAAAGTGGACATTGGAAGCAAAATAACATTACAGTGTAGAAACACAACAAGCACTGTGTCAGCTCATGGAACAAGATGATCACCAACAAGAAGTCATGTTGATGGAAGGTGTCCTTTCATGATGCAATGAAAGTAGAAATGTTCTTGTTATTTCCCTCCAAGTACACATAACCACAGTGAGAAAGAAGAAAGACACTGAGTTATTAATAATTCATATGGAACAGAACATATTCCCTCAACCTCCTCAACTGAACTGAGCTGCTCATAAATGAGAAATAAATCTTTAAGACACAATTTTTTAGAGCTCTTTCGTACAGCAGATAGAAAGGTTGATAATATATATTCATTTGAAAACATGATTTCCTGTTAATAGGACAATACGAATTTCAAATAACGTACCTAATACAGCCAATAGTTGGTGCACAAATAGATCCATGAATGTCATAAATGCCAGGATACCTTTTTGCTTGGAAACACCTAAAGTTGGCATCGACATGGGCCCTACCCATCTTCACTGATGCATTTGAAGTTGTTTCACCATCACACCTGTTATTTGAATATTTATTTGAGATTTGACTCATTTGGTAGCTTCCCTCTGATTATGATCCAAATAGTTTTAAATTCAAGTTATCTTTTTGTCTGTAATTCCTAGGACAGATGACTGCAGCATGTATAGTTCTAGGTATTCATGGAGTTCAGTAACACAGATTCTCCTGTCCACTGGAGAAACTGACAGAGTATTTGGTATTTATCCATTTGCCAGGAATGAAGAAACTACGAGCTATGGAATTTAACTGAACACATCTACCACATCAATACATGCCTCCCTTTTAAGTTTCCAGACCTGTGTAGATTCACAACATTGTACCTGATGTTGACAAGCAACTAAAGTGTAACCCCACTCTAACACTAATATTGTCACATGCAACCTTGATGCTACATCTGACCAAACTCCCTCTCTCCAACTTCCCCTTCACTCATCTTGTGTTATCATCAATTTATCAATATCTGTATGGCCATTTCCTCCACTTCCCTCAGGTGAATCCATACTACCAGTGATAAAAGCAGTATTAATATTGTATAAAGTATATTTTGATTACATTTTAAAAGAAATAGGGTATGGTTTTGAAATTTTTCCAATGTATTTAAAATTATTAAACTGATGCATAAAAATACCTCTATTTATATATCTGTTTACACATCTAATTATGACTCATTTAATTATTTAGAGATTATCGGAGTGATTTTCTTAACCAGTAAGCAAAATGTGGTCCACTGGTAGAACAAAATTACAATGACTAGAAATCCAGATTTTTTTCAGGTTTTTCCAGATTTCTGCTCCTTCAAGTAGTTCTTGAACGGACAAGAGAGGTTTGTGTATATCAAGAGTCAAGATGTGCTGTGCCTTGAGTCAGCAAGCAGGTGTCATTTCCTCTGACAGACAACAATACTTTCTAGAGATGGAACTGGGACAAAAGAGGTAGAAAAGCAAGACTTGAACTCAGAAGTGTAAAACTTTTGGTGACACAATTCTCATCCTCATATCCAGTCACCTATTTCCAGTGTGTGAGACCAAGTCTCAGCCTCAGCTTAGATTCAGAGCTTCCATCCCTTAGGACTTCCGGAAGTTTCCTGAATCTTCATGCACACTTGTTCAAGCAAACACACACACACACACACACAAGAGAAGTGTCACTTAGTTCTCATTGTCTTAGCCACACTTAAAGCCCAGTTCTGGTGCAATTGAGGTAACTGTAATTCCTCCACCCTACACTTACATGGTAACAAATAACACAAACTGACAGCACAATGGCAAGACTTCCTTGGAGACTCAATATAAATTACTCTTATTTTTAAATCACCCTATTTTTATTCTCAGAAAAAATAATGCATACTCATTTATGTATGTTCCTACACTTAAGAATACCACTTAGGCTGCTTATGCTAAAGAAATCTTTATCCAAGTAAGTAAAGTCAGAAAGGAAAATTTCAATTTCAAATTTGTTCATTGTTAAGATTATATTACTGCTTTTTCCTTTGCCTTGATAAACACAAAATGAGTTTTATCTACAACATTATAAAATTCTAACCTCCAACTCTCTGCGTTTTCCATATAAATGACTAACTTCTAGATTGATATTGCCAATACAACTAGATTTATTTTTCATATCTGAAGAAAAAGACATGAACATACTTTGAAGATGTCAAGGACTCAGTGCAGTATAAAGAATGTACATAAACCAATCGTCAGAAAAATGTGAGAATCTTATTCATCTCACACCAACCCTTAAAGTTAGATTGTTGTAGGGGATGATTATTTTGAATACTAAGAAATATAGGACTTTTGAATTTACTAACATCCTCTTTTAGTTCTCAGTTGAAACACATCGATATCAAATATTTACTTTATTATCTACTGAGAGAAGAGAATGCATTGTAAGATAATGTCTGCGTTGTGGTTAACCTTCAAAAAATAGTTGAAAACTAATATAGAAAGTCATACACTGTTTAAATTTTCTTCATCTGTTCAAAATGCACTTGTAACAAAATGATACTGATCAGGGTTTGTCTGACACATCATAACTTTCAATGCTTGTCAAACTCATTGTTTTGCCTCACTTCCCAAATGTCCTTTAGGAAAATAAAGTTAAATCAATGGTTTTATAATAAGGAAAAGGAGTGTCAAAAATGATGACAGGAATGAGGGAACTTATTGAAATCAAGACAAATAGTAAGTTGGAGTCTGGAATCAGTGCTACACAATCCTGGTCAAGGTGTCTGTGCTCCTGAGTTAAATAAACCAAAGTTTGAGTTTGTCTTTAGATTCTTGAGTAATCTCTGACAAATTAGTTATAATTCCTAGGCTTCGGTTCCCTCATTTATAAAATAGTTTCTAAGGTTTTCGTGAAGATTTATGTAGAATATGTATATAAAATTACCAGACCTTCTGTAAGGACTCAAGAAATAGTCATTCATTTCCTCTCCCATTACTTTTTACAGAAAGCCCAAGTTATACCATTGCAGTTCTTTTGAACATGAATTTCTGAAAAATGACACAAGCAGTAACCATTTAGAACTAGGAAGAGATTAGTTTGAGAATTGACACTGAACAGGACATATAATGAGTTGAGCCTATGTACTGGGAGGTTCTGATGTTTCTAAAAAGTCTGCCCTGCCCAAATCCAAAATACAGGATTTTTCCTCTGCAGATCTGTCCACAGGGCAGTCTGTCCTGTGAGATTCACCTCTATTTTACCTGGTCATGGATGTGCTTGCTTGTAGTATCCTGGTTTCTCCTGGTTTAAAGGGCCCTACAGCGTGGCAATGCAGGAAGGGAGTGCTTTGACTCAGGGCAGTAACCTGAGGTCTACAGAGCATCATTTTGGCACTCTAACTCCACACTGCATTTCTCTGAACTTTGCCATATGGTCTATGGAGTCCCTGAGGCACAGCACTTAGAAACACTACAACGATGAAGGAGATGTTGGTCAGAGCCTAGATGTAATGCAGCAATGCCTTTTCACTTCCCTGAGCTTTCTAAGTCTTCATGGGGAAACACACACACACACAGTAAAAATGGTAAGTTCCATCTTTACAGGTCTATGTCTTTAAGTGCCAGGAAGCCTTGCAGTTGGGGGGTCTTAAGGTATCAGAGAACAGAGTCATAGAGCAGCTAATAAAGGGGCAAAAATGACAGGGGTCACCTAAGGTGATAAACAGGCTAATAATGTCTGCCATTTGTCAAAGTGTGAACCAGGACAGAAAGACTTCTCAGTTAGTCAAGAACAGTGGAAGGGGCCCCATATAAGAAAGGGAGAGAAAGGAGAGGAAGTAGTGTGTGGAGTGTGGGAGATGGAGGCAGAGGCTAGCACTTCAAAGAAAGTTGAGTGTTTCCTAAGGAGACAGAAGCAAGCAAGGGGCCAGACAGTCCCTTCTGCACAAAAATGTGCCAGAAGAGGTTTTGGCTGGCCTGCTTATTCCAGGTCCCACCTTCCTTCCAATCATCTTGCTATTCATTGCCAAATTATTCAGCCTAATTCTCTCTCACATGCCTGGAGGTTCTTGTGAAAGACTTCATAAATGAGGCATAATTTGATGGCGTTTTAGGAGATGCCTAGGAACTCACAAGGGGTGGGACCATGAGTGACGGTTGAACTCCCAGCAGAAGGAAGAACAGACAGTGTGTACTTTACAGACCTCCAGTTTTGTTACAGAGGATGTACTAGGTGCAGCATGCACTACAGATAAAGCTCACACCACACAGAGGTCATGACTAACCTCTTCTTACAGAAAAGAAGAAACTCAGCAAGGGAAAGCAATTTGCCCATGACTACTCAGCTAATTATCAGACCTCCTAACTTTAAAACCAAGACTAAGTCATTATGCAATTGCTCCCTTCCCACTGCACCTCTCAACACATGCAGCCATAGGGTTGCAAAATCAAAAGGTTTATCTGAAAAGCACTGCCTGCACTTTTTCTGTGTAAGCAGAAGGGCGGCCAAGCAGCATCTGACAGTGAGAGACGTGGTTCAAAAGATAGACAGAAGCCAGACTAGAAGTGGTCTTGGAAATTTTTAATGTGACTTTGTGGACAATGGGAAAACCATAAGATTTTCAAGGACGAGTAGAGGGCAGACAAGTTGACACCTAACTAATCTATTCTCTGGGCATAGTGCCTAGCACTGCCTCATACCTCATTAGGTATTTACATAATATCACCAGAATCATTTTTATTCTTAAGAAATATCACCATCTAGAACAGGTTTAGGTCTTTCCAGTTTACCTCTGTTGCCTGTAATTAAATACCACTAAGGTCTGTCATCAGGATATTAGAACCAGAGGTTTTAAGGTGTCAAGTGCATTCCACGAGTCTAAAAGGGTATGGGATGACCTTGTGCACACCCCACTTGTCTTACCTATCAGACTTGAGTCAAAAGAAAATTCCATTAAGTGAAGGGAATTTATTTAGCTGTTCCTTGGTGGGGACTGAACGGAGTAATCTCCATACCCAGTGCCAGTTCCTGAATCTTCCCTTCCTTTGGGAACTTTAGAGGTCTGTTTCCTTCACTTTTTGTGAACAATACCCCCACTTTCTAAACCAAGACTGGTCTGTTGCAAATTTCATTTTTCCATCATACGCTACACAGAACATCAGAAACTCACATGTAAAAAAAATAATAAAATAAAATAAATAACAATGATAATAATTACAGGACCAGCACCACATGACAGTTTTCAAAAATCCTTTGATTGTAAAAGTCTTACTTGTTTATGAGCCGACACATTGGAGCTAGTCTTAAAAATAAAAAATAAGACCAGTTTCTCGCAGCTCAGATTTCATAAGAAAAAAAAATTGCATCTTTAATTAAGATTTATGGGCCTTCATAGGACCCAGCAAGAGGAGAGAAATGGCTCAAGAGTGTAAAACCTAACAGTTAAAAATGGGGAAATATGATTAAGGGCCTTTAATTCCTCCCGCTTCTTTTGCAGGGCTTCCAGTGGCCCTAGGCAAAAACAGGCACTTATTGTCTTTAAAACAGCATTATTCTTGGCACAAAGTGTTTATGAATCAAGATGAAACTTGTAAGGAATAATAATACCAACCTTACTTGAAAGGCTTCCCTCACTAGAAACAATATTTAGTTTAATTTTTTAAAAATTCCTTAAAAGAAAAAAGATATATATACATATATGTGCATATATAATCTTATATATCAAAAAAGTTGATATATAAGAAAATATGCATATAAATTGATATCTTACCTGGTATTGGTTTAGCACTTCTCCATTCTAGTAGCAACATATGCTTGCTCCTGTCTTCTTTCAAACCTTGAGAGGCTGCCCTGACCAGATAGAAATTAGGATCCCTAGTTTGAGAGATAAAAATGATTTTTTTAAGATATTAGATGACATGTTCAAAGATTGCAAATGGACATAAAAAGAAGTTTGAGCCCAAATGCAGGAGCAGAGCACTGCTACTCTCCCAAGATAGTATTTGTGCAGATCATTCTACATCACTTATACATTTTTAAAGTTTCATGAGAAACACTTTTACAAAACATAATGAAGAAACCCTGACACTATGAATATCAAGTCTATAAATATTCCAATTGAACAGTAAAGATATCTTGTGCATTAAGATTGAAATGTGATTCTAGAATAAAATTCATTTAATTTGGTATAAAAATGTCATTCACCAGTTTTAAGGACAAACCATTCTCCAAATACCTAGAGTCAATATTGGCCACTACTGTCTCAAAGACAATAATTATCTAATCTCTTGTTTCCTGTTTTAGAAATAATCAAGGAATTATTTGACATCTTCCTCTACGAATAGTGCATCTAAAAAATAATTTACAGAAGAAACTATATCATCGTGTGTTATTTCTCTTGCTGAAGTTGGGAATGCTCTCAGTATATGATTTGTCAATTAAGGAGGACCTGCTTTAATTTTTTAAATTACTTCTTTAGTGCTTCAAGGCATGCCCTCTTGAGCTCATACTCCAATATTAATACATAAGCAATTCCTTTCATGATTGCATAGCTTTAATAATTCATCACTCAACCAGTCCTTTCAAATTCAAGTTCCAATCTGGTACTAGCTCTACCACCCATATGAACAACATAATCCTTCCAATGGGTAGGGAATCAACTCACATTTAGAACTAGAATTTTGATAACCTTTTTTGCTCCAAAAACTCATGAATCTGGTAGTTACTTTTTCATTAACTTCAACTTTTTCGAAAGTGATGAGAATCCAATGCAGATAAGAAATAATTTCCAAAGGTAACTCAACATGATTATTTGCATAAAATCAGTCCTTGCATTCTTACTATTCTTTCTTGGTGAATTGCTTCCATGACATAAGAAAATGTCTATATGAAGATTATGCCTAAGTCAATGTATCTGCTCCCAAAACTGCTCCAAAGTATCAGTCCCAAGAGCTTCTGTTTAAGAAACATTGCTACCTGTTTATACACCAGAGATGCAAACTCATTATATCTAAATTTGAATTCAGAATTGTATGTCCCATAAACCCTCCTTCCCATGTCTCCTAAAGGTGCTTGATTTTCTCATCCCAATTTCTTTATCTCAGATACCCACATTTCCATGAACACCCTTCCATTTTCCACTGAATGATTTCAAACCATCTCCTTAAGACAGTTTCATGACACCACCAGTTAAAATTTTTCTTAGTTTCTCTTAAACTTCTGAAACCAGTTGCAACTTTATTATGCAAGCATATAAACCCTGTGTGATGTCAATGCAATTTTTTAATGTCTTTGCTTCAATTTCATAAGTGAAAACTTGTTTAAAATAAGCTGTCTCCAATGTAACTTGTTCAAGATGATCTAGTGAGATGAAAAGGGGTAAAATTGGGAATTTAATTTAAAATTATCTCAAGATTTTATCTCAAAATTTTATCTTCAGCTTTTATCTGAAAAATTAACTTAATCTTTATCTTAAAATTGTACTATTCCTTATCTTAAAATTATCCTAAATTTTAAAATTTGTCTTAAAATTAGGACTATATAAATAGTTAGTACAAGAATTGTCTGCTTTGAACCATCTGTGAAAAGGTTTCATGGCCCATAAAATGCATAGCAAGCCTCAGGAGAGAGCAGAAAACACTTAAAGTCAAAGTGTAGGCAGTGGAGCCTCAATCTAAATTCTTGTTCTTGTTATTTTCTATTTTTGAGAAATTTCAAAACCTATGTTTTGTTCTCCATATTTATTTTCTTAGTGAATTAAATGGGGAATATATTTCAGTGAGTAAATGATGCATTTTATTTGTATCACCATAGCTTTTTTTTTTTCTACAAATGTTAATCTCTTTCTTTAATCATAATGTAAAGTCCTCATTAATAAGATGTGTTCTCCACAGGAACTTCTCATGTTTCATTTTTTTTTCTTTTCAAAAAAACATGGAATGAACACAACAACAAAAATGAATATTTGCTAAACAGTCAATGCATAACTTTTCTTGGTTCACCTCCAATTTTCATGACTTTAACCAAGAAAAATAGCAATTATAAGAGTCTAAAAAAAGTGGCATATTTTCTTCTCCCTTCTATCTGTTTTCTGTCTTCCCTCTGGAATTTTCATATCCTCCATGCCTTTTCTCACAGGGGAACTCTCAATAATTACCCCAGGGTAGACCCAGTCCTGCACTGCCCATCATCAGCATTCCATGTATGAAGCTTCTACAGTGCATCCCCTGCATGGCTTCAATCTAAAGAGACATAATAGCAGGAAATATTTGTGCTTAAACAGAGCCCTAGGAATATCCTGGTACAAGGTTGAGAGTAACTGGAAAGATAAAATCATTGCAAAGAAGAAGAATGTTAAACAGAACAAAAGAAATGGCAAGAGAAAGTGTAACCAAGATATCCAAACCATGATATGCAGCCTAAAATTGTTTTTTTTCCCCTGAAAATGTACTCATTTATGAGATGTGAGAGCACAGAGTAGTTATTTTGGGATGCATAGCAGAGATGTCCATAAATAACCTCTGGGAAACATACCTGAAAACTGCAGAGCACACTGAAAGGTAAGTCTGCATGGCATGGGGAAGCTGCTGCTGAATCATGGATAATCCAAGTCACCGAGTATCAGGTTTCCTAAGACACAGAGTCATGGAGGTATCAAGAGTCTTTATTCTCCATATGCTCATGGCCCCATGTCTGTCTCTGTACATTGCTGATAGAATCACATTCTCTCAGTCTTTGAGCAGAAGAAGGTACCAAATGTCCATGCTGGCTAAGTACCCTGTGCCAGGAAAATGAATGAGGGAAGTAGTCGTTGTAAATAATTGTTTTTTTCCCTGGAGTTTGGCAACTGAAACCTAAAAAAGTAATCAGTCAAGGTATCCATCAAAATGAACTAGTAATGCTATACTAAAAGTGCATCCAAAATCTCAGCATCTGAAGACAAGTTTTTTTTTTTCTTCTTCATGCTACTTCTCCATATTGGATGAACTGAGACCTCATTTTCCTAAGTGCTCATGCCAGGCTGTCAGAACAGCCAGGATGTGATGGATCTCATCAGTAATTAAATGCTGACCTGGAAGTGACGATGCTGCTCACAATGCATTGGTCACAACTCACTAAATATCCCCACCCAATTATCAGGGCTGCAATAAGTCTAATCAGCCCACATGTCTTAAGACAAAGAGAAATCTTTAGGAAAAATAGACATACAGAAAAACAGCAAACTTTAAATAGTAGTGAAACCATTTGCAATAAAAAGGAATATAAAACCCCAAATTTTAGAATACCAGAATAATACATAATTTTCTCTTTAAAATACTGTAAACAATAGCAGAATATTTAAAATTATACCATTCACATCAGTAATGGTTCCGTATTCTTTCTACTCTTAAATGTGTACAAGCTATGCTGTTTTACAAAACATTATTATTTGATATCTTTCCATTGTTTCTAATATTATTACTAAAATTATTTTTCCTGTAGAGATTATTTACACACACACACACACAATCTTCAAATTCCCCTGTATTCATCTTGTTTTTCAATCTAAATTCACTAAGAGATATAAATTATAATCATTAATTTAACTTTCTACTTTCAGATAAAAGTATATGTGGATGCTTATATAGCTACACTTTTTTTTTTTACATACAAATCAAGAAAACACTTCTTATCACAGCCATGGTAAATGCTGTGAAATTTTTTTTAAATGTATCCAGCATATTCTGACAGTCAAGAAGCTTACTTATATAAATTAATTTATAATTTAAACAATAGGTCAATAAAATCAAGAGTGTATATCTAAACAAATACAAATAAAACAATTTTTAAAAGCTCCATTAGATGGTTACCAATGTTGGCTGCTGAGGAAAATGGTGGAACAAACTTGAATGTGCAAATCCTGAAGCTGGAGTTACAGCCAAAGAAGAGGAAAGTAAAAAATAAAAAGGGTGACATAGTAATATTTGATGAGTGAGCAACACAAGTAAATAGGTTCAGTTAGAAGAGAGCAAGTAGAGGGACTTCTTCCAAACAGGATGGAGTAGTTTCTGGAATATCTCCAAAAAATCTTGTACAGTCTATAAAATATTAAAGAGATATATTTATATAAAACAATCAGAAAGCTACTAATTCAGTAATGTAAAATGATCCAAAATAACATAGAGTGAGAAATAGAGAGAGAGAAGTTGATGATCCATAGTCACTCTTTCTATAGGAGTCACAGGAAGGGGAGAATCATATAGACCACTACTGGGTTTGAAGTAACTAGTAGATTTGGTGATCTAATAGGACGGAAGATATCACATTAGAGACTTGAACGCATCCATGCCCATTAATTTATTCCCTCAGTGTATTTACCAAATTCTGAGGCTATACAGGATAGAAAGCTTAAGAAAGTTCTAAAAAGAAGCATAAGAATTTTTGGTAATATGGCAGTCCTGGGGACAGAAAGCAGTGCAAGAACCACTTTCCAACTAAAAGCCCTCCAAGGATATGCCCTATTGGAAGAATGATGTAAGGCAGATTGAGTCTTCTAAAAATTGCAATCCACTGTCAAATAAACTCAATCCCTATTCAGAAAAAAGATGACCAGTCACCACTGAATTAGTGTAGCAGAGGAAATGTTGAATCTGCTCAGACCAATATTATCTGAAATCACTAATACTGTTTATATACAATATCTGGAATTCTATAAAAATTATCAGACATGTTAAAAATGTAATAATTGGGAACAATGAACAAAACAGAAAGCAGTAATAAACTGGCAGATTAGATAATGCCTTTGAGAATCAAAACTTTGCTTTAAAAATGATTTATTAGCTTCTAAAATTGTCAGATATGAATGAATGGGTTAAAAATAGTTTTAGCAGAACTTAAAAAAACTTAAAAAATAAATTCCAAAACTTAAAAAAATACCTGAAAATAATAACTCAAATTATAAGACAGAACAGCAATATGACACCGAACACTGAGTTAGATGGATAATATAAATACAGTAGATGGAGATGCAGGTATATAAGCAAGCAGACATAGACATAAGTATGTAACAACATAAGTATTATCCCAATTGAAGGAGAAAAAATAAGATGGATACAGGAAAGTGCAAAATAAATTATGAACACAGTTAAAACAAATATAATTGAGGGTCCTCCATAGAGCTTTCCATAGTGGTAGACCAGTTGGTATTTCTACCAGCAGCACAAGAGGGTCAGGAAAGAGGCAAAATGTGCAGGAAAACTATAGATGTGAGGCATATAGTAGAGGAGGGGTCAAACCCATCAAGGGAAGAGGGCAAGGAACTAATGTAATGGTTCATGGGAGATGTGGTCGTGGGAGAATTATGGAATTTACACCTGAGGGAAGAAAGCAAATATTGTACAAAAATGAACAATGATGTAAGAAAATAAAAAATATAATTGGAGACTTAGAAAGGAAAATGACAATGAGCAAAATAATATTTGAAGGAATTATCAACACTGCTTCTACAGACTGGTTGCAAACAAATAAAAATAAATAAACAAAACATCTAAAAATCCATAATACTATTAAAACATCACATCTAACTAGTGGGGGTCAGGGTATGGAGTGAGCCCTATACCAGAGGAGTCTACAGTTTCCAGGGGAGGTCAGGTATTTCAGACTGGGGGACCCTGCTCCCCACTTTATGTGTCTGTAGGAGGGGAGGGGGCCAGGCTGCCTCTGTAGGAGTATAGGTGTAGAAGGTGCACACCCCCCACCCCCGGTTTACTTCCACTCAAATAGACTTGCACTAAGAGAGAAAACCAACAATCCATCTGCTGACATCCAGGAGCAGAAAGGAGCAAACAATGGCCCTGGGAGTATTCATCACCTGAATAGGACCAGAAGAATGCATAGTTGAAACTGCAAGAGAGAAGGCTGAAACAGTGTGGTAACCTGTCCCCATACTCCAGCTACAACATCTCTGGAACTGAGGACCCAAGCTCTTGGTTCAGAGATGTGTGTAATATGAGCAAAGCTCCCTCCCTCTCCAGCAACAGAGAAAGAAAGCCACATGGGTATGGCTGAGGCCCCATGGCAGAACTGTAAATAATGAGAAAGGGGAGAAACTGAACCAACCACCTGCTGCAGAATGTCCCACCAGGGAACTTTTCCACTGCCAGTGACTAGAAGTTGGGTTCCCAAGTCAGAGTATCAGAACTATATGGGACAGAAACATCACCAGGGGACAGACACCTGAAACAGGCAACCAACATGACTGTCACCTCTCCCATAGGAAGCACTGCAACAAAGGAGCCTGGAAAAGCATGGCACACACTCACCCTGTGAGAGGTACCTGATGTGTAAGACTTGGAGAAAAACCTGGAGATCCTAGTAGCCTGGATGTCTGCACTACAGAGTGTAGGGTCTCACCCAGGAAAGAAGACATTACTCCAGGAAAAAGACACCAGTGAGTCAAGCATTAACCAATGACTTACAGGGAGAGAGGAGCTGGAGTAAACAGAGGGAGAAAGGGTGGCGGGGGGAGAAGGAGGCAAAGGAGGGTGATATAGGGAGCCATATAAGGAATAATAACTATATAAATATGACCAATGGTATATGAAAATGAAAAAAAACCCAAATTTTTAAAAAAAGAATTTAAAAAGTTAAAAAAAACACATCTAATAAAACATGTGTAATATATGGTCATTGGCAACAGTCCTATTGAGAGGAATAAAAGAAAAACTAAGTACATTGAAGAATATACTATGTCTCTAAATCAGAAGACTCAATATTATAGAGCTTTGAATTTTCCCAAGTTATCTAAAGATTCAAGTCAACCCATACCTGTGTGTGTGTAAATTAGTATTTGTTCTAATTTCATACAGTCATGCAAAAACTTAAGAATAGCTCAGGTAATTTTGAAGTATAAATTCTCTTTTTGATATTTAGCTGCAGGTTTTATATTTCCAACTGACAAAACTTATTCTAATGTGATAATATTAGAGAAAATATACTTTCATTAAAAGGGTAACAAGGATAGAAAGAAAAACTGAATAGAGAAAGTAGGAACTGATCCATACCTAGAAGGTCATCTAATTTATGACAAAGATAATACTATTAATACCTTGGGAGAGAAATAGATTTATCTGTAAATAGTGCTCATGGACAAAATATATATCATAAGTAAAATATCAATTCCAGAAGGGCTGTATATCTAAATTTGAAAAAAAAAATCTGCTAAAGTTTTAGAGAAAATCGTAAGGGGATATATTTATGACTTTGAAGTAGGCAAAGATTACTTAAACATGATACAAACCTTGCTAAAATCAAAGAATGCTGATAAGCTGGGCTTATTAATTTTAAGAGCTTCTGTGTATAAAAAGAAGTCAATAAAAGTTTAAAGGAGAGACACAGAGAGTACGAAGATCTTCTCAATATGTAAACTCAAAAAAGACTCATGGTCAGAACTTCAAACTGTTAATTAAAAAAAAAAAAACAAGGAAAATAAGCAAAAGATTTGAAGAACTTCCTAAAATCCAAATGTTCAAATAATAAATCAACATATGAAAAGGTACTCTTTCATTGAACATTAAAACCAAAATAAGATATAATGGAGAGTGTTTAAATGAATAACGGTTTCTGGAACTCTCATAACCCACACACAGGAGTGTGAATCAATAACCACTGTCTCTGTGAGAACTAAACATATACATACAGTTCAAAAAAAGAACCATGGTGGTTAAATAAGTAAATTCACACTTTTTTAAGTGATTCATTTTATTTTAACACAAAACATTATTATAACTTTGCTGCTTTAGCACATGCTCACCTAAAAATCCAAATATTTGTAGAAGTATGAATCAAGTTTTTCCAATGCCAACTGAGCAAAAAAGCAGCATTCTTAGTATTCATGTGTTTATCTCCCGTGCCACATATATCCCTGGGGTTCTGTCTTCCAGCTTAAAAATGTCAACCACTATTATGATATGTGTTATTGACAGAAAAGATTTTCTCAACAGACTTCTCTGTGCCAGAAATAAATGTTTGCAGTAGAAAAAAAATTTTTGTGCTGTTTAACATCACACAGAGTATACATTTCATCTGGGGTCCATGTGTCCCATCAGTGCTCTATGGTACAAACAACTAAATCTGTTCTACTTTATAATATTGCCACAAATGTCCATTCTAATATTTATATACCAACAAAGTTATTATAGTGTCATTGGGAGTCATTGTTATAAGTTTATCTTTTAAAACAGCATCATTGTCTAAAAAGATAAAGATTACAAGGTGTTAGTGGAAATCAAAGTTGATTGTTCTGCAATGCCAATCAGCAGTGGTAACAACAACAAAAACATCTGTACTCATATATTCTCAGCAGACCTATTTATAACAGCTAAGTTATGGAAATTGGCTCAGTGCCCAAGGAGCGAGGAATGGATCAGAAATATGTGGTGTATGCATACATGCATACAATGGAATACTGCTCAGCAATCAAAAAGGACAAATCCCTGCCATTTGTGACAGCATTACTGGAACTGAAAAGACAAGAAAAATAAGTCACAAGGAGACAGAAAACACAGGATGGGCTCACATATGTGGAAGGTGAAAAAAAACATAACAGAGTAAGTCAAAATAAGAAACTCAACTTCTGACTATAAAACTGAGGCCATCAGAGGGGGGATGTGGTAGGAGGAAGGGAAAGGGCCCATTGGAACATGGTGGAGGCTAATTGGTTCTCAGAAGGATTGTTTGTGAGCAGGGTGTGAAAGTATACATTTGTAGAGGATTGAATCTATAAACCCTAGAACAGATTCAAAGATGTAGACCTACTCAATGTCAATATACATAATATGGAGGAAAGAAAAAAACAGTAACTCTATAAACAAGGCATGTTTATCTTCTGTGATTCCCAATAATCTTTACCACTCTACCCACTCTCCAATTTCTCAACCTGCTTCCCACCAAAAGTCTATCTTCTATATTATTAAATAAAATAATCCATAGATGTCATTGTTTTATCAGTAATTATAACATTACTGTGAGTTGAAGTATAGTGAATGAAGTCTTACTTCAAGAGAGTGCTGAATTTTTATAGCAGTCTGTTTTCTTGGCTTATGAAAACTGATACTTATATTCTGTTTGGGTCAAAGAATGTTTTTGCATATAAGACAAATAAGGTTTAAGTATTGCCCTCTTCCTGTAACCTCTTTTAAAATCTAAATAGTCTTTAGAGGAATAACATACTCAGTTCTGAATACTTAATGTAGGTTTGAAGATAAGATTGCTTTCCTCTATAAGGAAGGAGAGCCTAAGACCACAAGGACATGAAAATGATATATGGGCATTTATAGAGGATACAGAAATTGAAAAGTGGAGAGGTAAGTTGGAAATGCAAACACTGTCTCCTTCAAAATTGTCTCAGGGACAAAAAAAAATATGAAGCACGCAGATTTCTGCTCTCTGTGGCTGGAACAGAGGAGGTCTTCCCATGTGGCATTGGGGTTGACATCAAAACTGTAATAAAAAGATACTGAATCCCTTTCTAACTCATACACTGACTGTTAGCCCCCAGGAGCCCAGGAAAGATGAGAAAAAGAGGTTTCTTCTGTCTTCATTCAAGTCAGAGTTTACAGCAGCCAAAGTCATTTTAACCCATATTTGGCAAAGTAATCCAAAGACTGTGTCCAATCCTGCAGCTACACTAATCTCAATTTTCAGCACTGTCTGCAAACAGACTTGGGAGTTGCCAACTGCCTGATTCTGTTGGGCTGGAAAAGTTCTTGAAGCTGAGTGCTACTCTGTTCTTCGCTTCAGTCTTACCCTTGGGCTGGTAGGTAGAATAGATAAAAGCACACAACAGGATTTGAGACCTGGTAAAATGAACAGGGTCTTCCCTCTTCCTGAGAAGGGTACTCAGAGGAAAGTAAATTCTCTATTAAAATAGAAATGCAAGAAGAAATCACTGCCATTAGTGAAGTTTGCTGTGAACTTTGAGCTACCAAGTGTACCTCCTAAGACTCAGTGACTAGTCTAAGGTTAATGTTAATATGGAAGTGTTACAGGCAACCCCAAGGGAAAGGGATGGTCTGGGTGTGAATTTTCACCAGCTTGCTTTAAAAAAATATTAAAAGGTTTATATAGAAGGGAAAATGAAAGGGGGGAGACTAGTCAATACATGATACACACTAAAGGTAGGCAATGTCAACACCTCCCAAGACCAAATATGTTCAGTTTTATATCAAGAATGGCTGCTTAACTCTGCCTAGTTTCCCCTCAAAAAGTCAAGTCATGGCAGATTCATAGCAAGATGGGAGTTGTAGTCCTCAGCATCTGGGACCTCTTTGGCATGGAAGTGGGAATGGCATCCATAAAACATCAATAGGTTAGTCTTGATAGGCTGTATATTTCTATGAATTTTTCCATTTTAATCTCTTGGTTTCCCAATTTGTATTGGTATATAATTCTTTATAGTATTTTTATAATTGTTTTTATTTCTGTAAGGTTACTAGGAATGTCCCTAGTTCAATTTGATTTTATATATTTGAATATTCACTCATTTACTTACTCAAACTGAATAGTATGAAAGCATGAAAAAAAAATCAATAGGTGGGGTTCATTCAATACATATACTATTTTCCTAATAGGAGGACAGGGTTATGTGACACACAGCAAAAACTTAAAACTCCAGCCTTACTGCTTAATTATTTTTGGAGACAAAGCCATCAGACTAGTGGGCAGAAACAAAATAGTCTATGACAGGAAAACTTTGAAGAGTTCTGAGTACTGGTCCTTTAAGACTAAATAGAGGCATCCCAGAGGAAAAGATGAACTCAGGTCCTCAAGAGAAGCTCTACCCCAGGGAAAAGATGTCAAGGAGAACAGTTTCAGAGAGAGAGAGAGATCACCAGCTCCACTTCCCATGACTTCCTCCCTGTAAACCTCAGTCTACTTCTAACCCCAGTACCTCCAGAATTGTTAATGCCCACTGGAGTCAGGGTCTTCTGTTGCGCTAATCTGCTACCAGGTCTGCCCTGTCTGAGCTCCCCCTTCTACGTTTTCTTTGTAGGCTAAATCTTGGCATGTTGCCATGTTTAATTTTCCAATGTTTGCTTCTTCCTATTTTGGGCTTTATTAGTCCCATCCCTTGTGTGAAGATCTGGTAACCATGAGCTCAAGTGGGAATGCCCCAGAGATCAACTTTGTTCGTCTCACAGTTTTCACACCACCACAAATTCTGTGGCAATATTAGGGAAACTGGAGGGCTACAGAGAAGGGTGCTGGTGGCAATGCTGGGACTACTGAGAAAGAGAAAGTCCCTTGGTCATAGAAAGGGCTAGATTGGAAGAGACCTTAACCTGGAAGCAGAGCTCTGTTTATCCAAACAGCCCTGGGCACCTACAGAAACCACTGGAAGCCCAACCATCACTCATCTTGAAGCTTATCAGCATTTTAAAGGAGGCCTGAAATTTCACTCTTCCTGTTAAAACTATATTTCAACTCACAGTTTAAGGAAATCCAGGCATTTCCCTCTCTTTATTTACATGTAAAGCAGAAAGAAGCAGAGCAATGCGGTGCAGGCAGGTGTGCTTATCACAGAGTAATCTCACTCGTCCAGGTGCAGCTCCCAGGCTCATCCAGCCGCTGCCCCCAGAACTCTGTTTCATTTGAGGGTGGCAGGGGGCACTCTTTTCTCTTTGGCAATATTAGCAAGGTAAGTGAATTTAAAAGGCCAGGGTTAGCATATAGTTTTGGAAACCATGCTACTTTGAAACCTGTGAACCTACAGTGATTATTCCCTTGTTGGAAGAGGAGGGGGGGAGAAATTTCTCTGTGAGTCTCCAAAGGACAGGAGAAAAAGTTTTGAAGTTCACACCAGGCAAGACAACACAGAAAAACTCAAGGAGCCCTTGCCAGAGTTGCAGTGTTCTTCCCTGCAGGGTCTCCTTGCAGCCACCCATCATCAGCGTTCAGGAGGGGCTGCTTCTGCTGTCATAGAGCTCCCAGGGGGAACCAGATCCCCAGCTATCCATTGATCTGAACTTGAAAAAATTCCTTTCCTTCTTAGTTTAGTTCCAGGAAGTTGAGACCCTTGTGGACAACACTTTCTATAAAACAAATGTGCAACGAAAATCTGAAAAACAATTTTGCTGACAAAATCAAGATATATTTTTCTAACATAAAAACCAGTTATAGGTGCCCAAGCTGCTCATCTCCTTCTACCTGGAAAAGATGCTTCATACATCACTAATCCATAGTACGGTTGGGCTTGCACTGCCACTGATAATGATGGGACCATAACCCTCCCAGAACCTCAGTTGTTGGTATTGCTGGCCTAGAATGTGTACTCCCCGTGGTCATCTCATAGTTTCCCCTAGCTAAGCTGGTTGCACTTGAGACTTCTAGTCTCTTGGAAAAGGGAAGCACTGTACTATCTGTTTGCCTATACAGAGTTTCTCTGAATTATCTTGAAGTTGTCACTTTTACCCCTCCTGGCAGTCTCTGACTTCCATATTTGCAGTCTCTCTAATGCAAACTGTTCATTCTGGGTGGCTATTCGGGACAAATCCTGTCTCTTGACTTCCTCACCTAGAGTTCCAAAGTTTATATCAGGACTTAGGGTCACAGATAATCATGCAAGGCTCCACACTTTTTATATTTATCCCTGAAAACTGTGTGTCTCAGTCCAAGTTCTTTATAAACTGATTCATGCTTCTAATTTCCTTCTGCCACAAATGGTTCACTCATCCCATCTTTCACTAGTACTCTCTGAGATCATCCTCAGATTTCAGCACTATTAATAAAGAAAAGAGTTTTCTCTAAAATAGATAGAAAATCATTACCCCTCCCCCCTGACCCCATCCCATCCTAATGGTCTTTGTGCTTTGATGGCCATGAGGCTGATATAAATTAGAAGGGACAGAAGAGGAAGTGAAATGGGGGCTATATTAGCTAGGGTTTAATCAGCAAGCAGATTTGTCTCAAGCATCATGGGATAAGAAATTGACTATATGAATTAGACCTTATATGACTGAGGGTGTCACTAAGGAAGTAAATGTTTGGAGAAGAGAGACCACAGAAAAGTCATAAACTAGCTATGGTGAGATAGAATGAACTAGAGATTACAGGAACATCTGGAACAAAGACTACTGCTGTGGTTCAATTATGAGAATGGCTATAGAAGTTTGTAGAAGGTTGTTGGTTCTTTGTAAATGTCCCTGTGATTTGCTGAAGGGGTCAGCTGCAGTCCAAGGCTGCTGTCAGTCAGCAAGGCCACCAGCTGAGATGATCTTGGAACCCATTTGCATCTCTGTTCTGTCTCACCACTTCCTCATAGTGGTGACATTTAAAGACCACCATCTTCATATCTACCTCCCATTATCTCATGCAACTTCTCTTTTACATAATGCAACCTAGAAAAAATTTCAGACGTTCCCACCCTAATCCTAGGATTCCAAGAAATCTAGTTTCTGATGTAATAAAATTGGTAACAGAAATCCAGCACATGCATATGCAGTTGTATCCCTTCTTCACTGTCCTATCACCTGGGTAGAAAGTGGTCTCCCCGATAACTGTATAGACCACCCAGATCTAAACATACCGTTTCCTTTTTTATTAAAATTTACTTAAACCTGATTTCACCTAAGTTAAATAAACACTAAGGAGGATCAATATGTGGGTATCTAATGTGATTTTCCCTACAAGAGTCATTCCATGGTGACAAATGTCTATCCAACAGATTATGCCTATGGAGTATGTCTGCCAGGATAACTTCAATGAACCTGGTCCTCGCTTCTCACTGGCACTTAAATTTCTGGATTTTATTCTCTTGAACTGCTAGTAAGCCAAAGAGAGTTTCTAGAGAAGGCTGTTGGTTGATTTCAAGTTCTAAACCACAGGACTTAGTAAACTACACATAGGGACAACAATCACAAATACCAAAGTCATAAATCTGGAGCAAATTGCAACAAGACAAAATAGGACTTTATTGCTTCAAAGTTCTTGTAGGTTCCATCCCTTCTCACTGTAACTTACCAGAAAATGGAATTCTACACCAACCAGGGCTCTACTCCATGCTGATATCTGAATTAAATCTTACTTTCCCTTGCATTATTTCTTAGTTCCTTTCTTTCTCTCCCACGAACTCAACTTTTTTTCCCCATGTCTAAATTCTCAATCTATCACTTTGGGGGTTCGAGTTTTAAAACATGAATCTTCGGGCATTACACGCATTCAGTCCTTACTACTGAGATTAGTTGTGGGGCTCCAGATTCTAAAAGATCACAGGCTATTTTAAGAGAAACTTTGGGCGTAAGCAAACAGTGGGTTAAACTAAATAACAAATGCAAAGCATTGGTTGTAAGAATAGTAATTAACATTATGCACATATCATAACTTCTGTCAAGACCTTTTTCTCATTATAGAATGCTCCTAAATTAGTCAGTTACCAGGCTTCTCTTTATCAGTTTGACAGGAGAAATTTTTCAGCCATTCCCTTTGAAGGTACATCATAAGAGACAGTTTTCTGTCCTTTATTTTTGGTCTAGCCTCCTGAGCTGACAAGAACACCTTTCTGCAGGGTTTCCCAAACTTTGACTCTGTTGACATTCAGGGCTTTGTTTCCAGGCCGTCATGTGCATTGGAGAAGGTTTGGCAGAATTCTGACTTCAGTACTCTAGATACAGGTAGCACCTCTCCCAGCTGTGACAACAAAACTCCTTGCATATATTGTCAGTGCTCCTTTGGAGACAAAATCATCCACAGTTGAGAACTACTTAAATATCAACTCTATCTTATGCTCGTTTCTGGAGACTTGAATGCCCATGCATCTTCCATCTTGAGCCTAAAAGAGCCTAATTCCCACTCTAGTATTATAATTATTAAGACTCTGGGAAGAATAGAAATATATAACCAGTCTTTGGCTACTGCTTCAAAGTACAAGCATAGAGCCTCTGTCAGAGCCGAGGCCCACAGGGAGGTCTTTGACCAACCACATGACTATGCTAAGCACTTGGAAAAGTGGCTTTACCTGAGAGTATTTTCTTCATTTGTAAAATAAGGGTGATAGGGTTCTTTAAGCCTCCTCCCAGCACTAAGATTTCACAAAATGGTCCAATTTCTATGTAAAACCCCAGCAGACTTTAGAAACAATTATATTTCTGATCCAGTCTGGAAAGTTTAGTCAAAAGTTAGGAGACAAGTTCCTAGGATGCAATGTTAGGGGACTGCTAATGGGTACCAAGGACTCCCAAACTAGCATAATATAAAACAGGGTCCTGCCTCTACTGTATGAAGACAGAGGAAGCAAATTCTTAGTTCTATGGCTCTTTAACAGAATTTAATGTGTGCAGAGAGGGCAGAGAAGGGGGTTAGTTCCCTCTATAAAATACCCAAAATTGTCCATCCCCTGATAAGCAAGGCCCAGACAAATGGGGTTGGTACAGAGAGAGCCTGATGAGGCCTGAAAGCTTGCTACAAATCTAAGGCAACTTTGGGGGGAAACATAGGAAAGACGTTCTGAAATATGTTCCAGAAAATTGGGTTAAAAGGAGATACAACATCAAGATAACAGCTGCCATTGAGTATCTCATCTGCATATCTTTTTTAAGTGTCTCTCTCTACATGTCTCTTCTCTAGCTATGCCCTTCCATGTCCCCTCCCCCATAGTACCAGGCTACATGCTAACACCTTAGCTCTCTGACTCCCATGTTATCAAATTCAATTGACTGTTTAGTCCTCCCCATAATTTTCAGAAGCTAGCCCTAGTCAGTCGTATGTTAGGGGTAAGGAACGTGGTACCTTTCCTAAACAGAAAGAGCAATAAAAGGTAGAACTCCTACCCTTTCAAGGAACTGGGTGTGTTTTTTGGGAAGTATGGGAATCACGGAAGACAAAGTCCAGGAGTGCACAAACAGGTGGATGAAGCAGGGATGACTTCACAGAGACAATGGAAAGGAAGCAATGTCTCCAATCTGCTTGGATCATACTAAGGGAAAAGAGTGCTATAAGCTGCTACCTCAAACCACAATCCTGGCTGTGTATTAGAATCACCCAAGGTGTGGTTTAGCTTTTTCCATGCTCAGGCTTTACCTTAAATCAATGAAATTCAATCTCTAGAGAGGAGGCCGGGGCATTGGCATTTTTAAACAATGTTCCCTAGGTGATCCTAATCTTCAGGCAGTGTTGAGAATAACCACTAAGCTGGGCAGAGCAAGATGAGCAAGGCTCTCATTATTTTAATGTTATAATAACACTTAGCACCTGCGAGGTCCTTTCATGCTCTTGGCAGTTAACTTGAAACATGTATTAATTACTTACCAAAAGAAAATCCCAAAAGACCTTTCGTTCGCCACAAACTTAGGCAGGAGCATGAACACCTGGGGGTTCTGGCGGTGCCTCCATTGGCAAAAGCTCACACCTGTGCCTCCATGCCCACCCACACAGTTGGGGGAAGGAATGTTCCTTCAGCCCCCTTTGTGTACACCCACTGCAAGTGTTCCTCAAATGGAGGGAGACGTAGCTCTTCCTCTTCAGTTTCCCCCGGCAGACCATACAGCTGGCACAGTGATTATCGAAAGTTCCAGTCACAGACTGGGCACAGTGGCTCGTGCCTGTAAGCTTCAGTCTATGAAGCGGCCGGGGCTAGGGATCGCGGTTCAAGTCCCGCCTGGTGCCCATAGTGAGACCCAGTTCCAAAAAAAATAGCTGGGTGTGGTGGCGCACGCCTGTAATCCCAGCTACCTGGGAAGCTGCAGCTGGGGATTGCTTGAGTCTGTGGTACCCCAGGGCAACGAGAGCCTGCGGTTCCAGGGGCAAAAATAGCGAGACCTAGTCTCAAAAGAAAAAAAAAAAAAAGTTCCAGTCACGGAAGTAAATCCCATGCCCTGTGTATTTTGAGTAGCTGAAAGAATGGATGAACAAATGAAGAAAATTAATTCGACCAAGTATGCCAATTTGGTTTCAATATCCCCAAGCTACTGAAGATGTTCTCATGAATTCTCTGAGCACCTGCCACATCCCTCACCCCTAGACTCTAGATCTTTCCTGGAGAGTCAGAGGAAAACTTCTTCGTATCTTATATCTTTCTTGTCTATTTTGAACTTGGTCTCTCTCTTATGTTCATCTGCAGAATGTGGATGGAATACTTAATCATTCTAGTTCCCCTGGATGAATACTCTTGGTTGGAAGATCTGGACCAGGCTGCCAAGACAGAGCCTAACCAGGATCTCCATGTCAGGTAAAACCTCGTGGATGCCACTGGTGCCCCAGAAAAAGACTGTTGCTGAGCATTTATGCCAAACGTGCTGACTACATGCTTTACTCATCAACATTGGCCCTAAAATGTAGGAGAAGGCGGCTATAGTAAAAATATGAGGCCCACCGTGTTCCTATCTGTTGCATCTCTAGGACATCCCATGTCCTGGACAGGTCTTTGTTCTCAACTACTCACAAACTTCTTCCTAGAAAACTTAACCTTTGTCTTTCTCATGTCACTGAGAATTTTACTTAGTAACAGACTCTGTCAGTTCTTATATTTTCTTTTGGTTTGGTGTATTATTCTTATCCCCGCCTCCCCCTACAACAAAAACTTAAGTTCCATAAAAACGAGGACCTATCTGTCATTTCTCACACATGCAGCATAGCAACTAAAATGAAGACTCCAAGAGAGAAGGCACTTCGTTTTGTTCACTGCAAGATCATCTGAGACTTCTTGCAGCACATGTAGCACTAACTGAAATGGACAGACAGTGAACAATCATCTGTGGTGTGAAGACAGCATGAGATTGCATGTTATATTCAGGGTATATAGCTGTCTTGATCAGATCATCTCTATTTATTCATATATCCTTTTAGAACCAATCATGAGCAAAGTACACCTGTGGATGTAACAGGGTGATAAGGTGGAATTGGGGGGCTGTGTCCCCATCTTTGCAATAAGATGCGGCTGAGTAGGAAGATGCCACTGTGGGTGGAGACTTGGCAAAGCACATGCAGCAAGGGGCTCAGCCTCGCGAGAAGAGAGCGCAAGCATGAGAAGAACACAGAATGAGAGCACTGGCAAGTGCATGCAGAGAGAACAACACACATATGCCCAGACCAGAGAGGACGAAGGTGTGGGCACCATGTTAGAGGTCAGCCCAGACCACAGCTGGACTGAGAAGAAAAACCACAAACTTTTGGAAACCTGGACTTGGTTACATCTGTCCCTGAGAAGGACAGCTACCTAGAAAGAAGTTTTGGCACATCTGTCCCTGAGAGGGCAGAAGCTGACCTGAGGCAAAGACTTGCCTGATTCAGAACTGAGGTGGAAGAGAAGAGGAAGCACCCTTGTGCTTGGACGTCCACATCACTGAAAACGCGTGCAGCCTTTGAACCTGGGACTTGGAGAGACTTCTGAGGTGAGACATCCAGGGGGCTGGGTTGGGTTCCTTATCCTCTAGCTAATAAACCCTGTTTCTGTTAGCCCAGTCTTGCACTGCCGTGATACGCAGGTGGATGAACCTGGTAGTGGCAAGTTTAAAGATCAACTTTTCCTTGTGAGGCAGTGTGAGGTAATTTGCCTGCCTCTCACCCGCTAACATGGAAAGGTTCTCCATGTTTCCTCTCCATGCTTTACCTCTAATGTCTATTTCTGGTATTCATGGCATCAGAATTAATCCCCTACCTTAGGCTGACCTAGTGTGACAAACAATCACTTTGACTGAAATATCACACCTCCAAAGACACTTTCCCTTGCAGCCCAGTGAAATTCACCAGACTGTCATTGGCTCAATTTAGTAAAATTTGTAGCCGAAAACAACTTATACAAAAGTAACTGTAGCAGTCCTCCTCTCAATTTCACAAGGTGTCTGCATTCCAAAGAATACTTCCTACCCCAAAAGAAATGTTAAGAGATGGAAAAGCAGCAATAAAGAATTATAAACTTATGACATCTGGGGATAAGGATACCTTTAATTGGAAACCATTTTTTATTATGAAGGAGAAGGACTTGTTTCTGTCCTCACTGGGCATTTAAAGGCAATCACTGTTCCTAACTATTTAACTTCTTACTGAAAAAGTGGGGATACTGAGTCATAACATCAGCTTTCATATTTATAGACTTCCATGTATCTTGCCTGGGATATGGTGGTACCTGGACAGCTAAGAGAAACAGGGTTTCACTGAATCCATGCTCATCCAATAAAAATGAATAACATCTCAACAATCTATTTCAATGTATACAGGTTCTATTATGACTAATTAAGTGCTAATTTATAGTAAAGTTAGAATATTTTCCATTTATATTTTCCATTATGCATTATGTTCTCCCTTGTATAGTTTACAGAATGTAAATGTAAACTATACAAACTGACATACGTATACATTAATATTGGTACTCAATAATCTAAAACATCACTACAGATCCTTCTGATCAGTTCAGAAAAGAAAATAGAAATTTCTCTGGATGTATAGGGCTTTATATAAGAACTCAGGCTCACTCAACTACTAATAGAGCTTGGAGAGCAACATTCATTGAATCCAAAGCTAAAGATTTTAGTCTAAATCCCCAAAGCCAATAACTCAGAAGAACTTACTAGAAGTCATTTTAACTCACAAGAGCCTCCATGAAGCTTCCACCAACAATTTCAATTTGCAGCAGCAAACAGTCACTGCCAAGAGCTCATCAGAAAACTGCAGATCTCCCACTTACAGATCTGCCTGCAACTACCTTCACAGAACAGTGGCTTGTCTTTTGTCTTCTGAATCTTGAGTTAATGGAGAATGCTAAGTTAAAATTATAGATGAAAGGACATCCCAGCAAAGGCAAAGTTTGACATTTTCTCAGGAAGGCAGGAAGCTCAGAAGAATTTGCTGTTGACATGAAGTGAAAATAGGCAGTGTGGCAGAAAATACATCATTTGTCAACTCAGCATCCCTAAACACACAAAGCTTTCAAAAGGGTTGAATATGACTTTGATGGCACATGATACAACAATACCAAAGATCATGATATCACTAAAGACCAGTTTGCTTTCTATCCTAAGTGGACAGAAAGTCCTTTATGTCATTTAATTTTCCAATAATGCCCCTTATCTTTCATTTCAGATGAAGTTTCTTTGAATATACAGTAATTTGAAGCCTGAATAATATGGTAATCTTTAATATAATTTATCTTATATTACAAGCAGGAGACTGAGCAAAGAAGACTTGATAAACATGTAAAATACACATTCAAGGAAGAAAACACACATAACCACAAACTTTTTTTCCCAATAACCATGTAGCCAAAGTTGGCTTCATAATTTCCTTCTTATACCACAGCTTCCACATTTCCTTTGGTTTCAGTCAGTATCTCAGTTGGTCATGAACCTTTACCAAGCTTATGGTATCCCATACATGTCTAAATATGGTGTTTGAAGGTATTATTGAAGACATGGAATGCAATACAAATTAGACATCTTTATTCCAGGGATGATATGCTGACTCACTACAACAAAAGTTAATCTAATCACCTGCCACCAAAAGACTGTCTTCTTCAAGGAATGGTGGACCACTATCGGTCTTTTCTTTAGTGGTGCTGGCAGTGGGCTGTGCAGCAGCCAGTTCAGCCTTAATACAAGCACATGTTGTTGAGCTAACATCACGTCCAATTTTCACATCACAGACCCAGAATTTATTCATGAAACCATGATCAGTGATTGGGTGACTGGGGAAGAAGTTTAGTGGGCATAAGCATAGCAGGTCTTCTTGTTCATTTGCCCTGTGGGAACCACATCAGTAGTAGTTACTCTTTGAACACTTAATGAGGCATAAATTTCTCATAGTCCCTATGAATTCTATGCAATGCCCCCACAAACTTCTCTCAGGAGAAACAATAACTTTTTTATGACCAATATTTTGATTCTTGGTCCTACCAGGTTCATGACCACCAAGTCTAACTGTCCAATACTAGAAGTGCAGCCTTAGTCACTTTCCTTCTCCAGGAGATATGAACAAATCAGGAGATAAGTTCAATACTCCACCCACCCATAGAATTTTTCTTCACCATTATCCATAAATGTTCTCTGGAGAGGGGTTATTACACTCAGCTGTCTGCTTTTTGGGTAGTACTACTATGTTGTGCAGAGTTATCTGTAGGACACATTTAATTTTTGTCTTCCTTTGTTATCTAGTAATAGAAAACTTCCCGTTTTTCCATCCCTTGAATCTGAGCTGAACTGAAAATCATTGATATGGAATGGAATATGGCCAAAATAACTTTGAGTTTTGAACATAAGCTACAAGAATCCTTATTGTTTCTACTTTTGCATTTCTTGTAGCTCTGCGGCCTCCAAATAGGCTAACCTTCTAGAGGGTGAGAGATGACCTAGTTCAGTCACCTCTTTTGCCACAGTTAGTAGTCTGGCTACATTCATCCATGTGAATATCCTAGATGATCTAGCTGTCAACTGATCTAACACCTAAGAAACCCTGGCCCAGATCAGTGAAGCTGGCCCAATCCCAGAGAATGACCTAACTGCCTCGTAAATGATGAGATTTATAAGATAAATGTGTGGTTATACTTTAAACCATTAAATTTTAAAATGACTTGCTATGCAGAAAATTAACTGATAGATTCACCTCAAGCATGTATTCAGAACCTGATCAAGCCCAAACTTGTATATCCCACTTCCATGGGATGATAAATGCAGAGTATGCCGAGATCCATGGCTTTGATGGTAATAGAGTAACTAGCTGAAGATATATAGTTCATGTCACATAGCAGGTCTTTGTGCCATGATTAAGCATTTATCTCCACTAGGATCCTATAGAAAGTAGAAGCTGCCTTTCAAAAGAATTGCAGTTATGTACAAAGAAGAGCATAATTTTTAGAGCATGGTTTTGTTCTAAAATCCTAGAGATCTGAGCTATGAATCTCCTATTTTAATTAGATAACATCCCTGTTTTCTGTAGATACTTTGAGAACCATTGGATCTGCTTAATCCTGTATTGCAAAAAGCAGAGCACTATATACTTGCTACAGAGTTTTATCTTTACCTGAGCTCAACTCAAAACTAACAACAAATGAATAGATCAGGATAGATAGATAGATGACAGATAGATAGATAGATAGATAGATAGATAGATAGATAGATAGATAGATAGATAGATAGATAGATAGATAGATAGATAGATAGATAGATAGATAGATAGATAGATAGATGATGGATGGATAGATAGATAGATAGATGATGGATGGATGGACGGACAGACGGACGGAAAGACGGATAGACAGACAAACAGACAGACAGACAGACAGACAGACAGACAGACAGACAGACAGACAGACAGACAGACAGATAGATAGATAGATAGATAGATAGATAGATAGATAGATAGATAGAGTAATACATAGTGCCTTCCCTACACATAGTATGTAAAAGATGCAGCAATTGTCCCTCATCTTTTTGGGAAACTTTTGATATTGAATGCCTAAAAACTCAAAATGGGAATTTCAGCATTTTTAGTCTTTATTTAATTTCACCTCTGATATTCATGTGACTTATCAAGGCATGTAGGGTAATTGATCACAATTTTTGAGCATCTTGATGTCATTAGTGCTATGGACTAGCAGCCTGCCCTGTGTTATGGTGAGATAACCAAAGTTCCTGTATAATTGTGACAAGGACTTGATATACTTGGTCTAAAGTAACAGCCATGGTAACTACTGTTGAAGTCAAAAGAGCTAAATGTTTATAGGGTTCTTTTCTAATAGATATGAAAGGTAAAGACAGTCACTAAAGCAATAGTTTTAACACCAATACCAGACATTAAGTGTTTAGTATGTTTTTTTCAAGTGAACAAAATTTTAAAACAAACAGAAAACTGCATCTAAAAATAGCAGTTACCTTTGGAGTTGCCACCTAGTTAAGTACCCCAAAATTCACTTTTATTTTCCAAATTTCATGTATATTTTAGATAGGCCATGTACACATACTACAAATCTTTGACCACAAAGTTCATCTTTGAAACTTACCCTAGTACGTTATGTTTATCATGAGTTTCTTAGTAGAGGTGAACTGCCACTCTTGTATTAATTTATTTATCGTTATTATTATTTTCTTACCACAGCATATATCTTTCCACTGGTCAGATAACCAAGATGGAGGATTTGCCATTTTCTAAGTGTTTCTATTCCAATTATTCATTCAGGAGCTAGGAAAATAGCTACTTATGCTTTTGGATATCACCAAATCCATCTTGAGATGGGTTTAGGTAAAATTACATTCATCATTGACCTTTATAAACTTTTACATTTATAGAATAAATGAACATTTTAAATCCTCTAGAGTTAGTATGAAATTAAGAATGTAGAAGTCACTCAGAATTCTAGATGTTCCTTAAAACAAAATCACCTGATAGTAATTACTGACAAAATATCCCAATCCCTCTTGAATGTATAAGGGAATAAGGAATGTCCTTTGCAATGACAAAATATACTTTAATCTCATCCTGCTAAGTTTTACCAGATTTTACTCTAATTGTGGATCTGGAAGCAAAGAAATATAGTGCATAGGTCTAAGGAGAATTGGCAATTCTTCAAGCTGAATGCCTGAGTTGAAATTAGGATAGGGTGGTAAAGCAGAAAAAGGATCGTATTGTTTCAGTTGGCAAAGGAGGCCAGCATAGTGTGGAGTGTGAGAGGTATGCCGAGTCATTGAAATCTGCTCAAACTTTTCTTCTCTGATTTTCAAGCTTCCACTCCTTCCTCATTAATGTACATTCACTTTGAATTTCAACTCAACCACCCTCAGGGTTTTACTTTTGGTTTGGTTTTAGAAATATTGACCCAGTGGCTACAGAGAATAAGGAATTCCTTCAAGACTATAATTAAAGTCAGTCTCTGGTGCTTTTTCCATTCCTTGAGTAACTAATTTAAAACTCGGACCATGTCTTTATTTTTCTAAGTCCTACATTACACTCAGAAATAGTCAACCCCAATTCATACCACCTGTACTCTTTATTTCCACCAAAAATTATCTTACTTCTACTACTATTGGTTCTTTGTTTCCCACAGTCTTGCCTTCTATAGGTATATAACTCCAGAAAATTAGGGGTAAAAATATAAGAACTGGTTTCATACTTTAGGTGATAGTGATCCATTCTGCACTGGTAATGAAGTTATTATTGCCTTCAATTATAATCCCATCAGAGAATCACTTGGACAGTTTCATTCCTTAAAGTTTTATTACCTCAGAACCACTTGCAATTTTTTAAAACTGTCTATTCGAGGACAGTCAAGAAGAAGATGTCATTCTATCATTCCAAGTGTAAAAAACTTAAGTCAGGAAATACGAACTTAAGTAATAGAAGAATTTGAAAACACAGGTCAGGGAAACTAAAACTAAAGATCTTAGCTGAAGCAATTAAAAAAAACCAAGAGCTATGAGAGTTTTCTGGAAAACCATTTCAGTTCTTGAAAATTCCTAAAAGTCTCTATCAAATCTCTTAGTTCTCAGAGATGAACCAAATGGTTCCCCAGCCCTCACCAAAAAGTCAATGTTAACCAATCATCTACACCTGAATCTGGTCCAAAAAAATAGTGCCTGCTCATTCTTCTGTGTTTTCAAGTAAATGCAAATAGCATGCATTGACAAATTCTCATTTGAAATCATAGGGAGGGGAATTCTAGGGAAAGGAGTGTTTCACTTGCCCTCTGCAGAGGGTACCTTGAAGTTAGCAGTAGTGATACCATATTTGTTATGTAACCCAACAAGGCAATTTATAATTTTCATGTAATATACCTTAAAATCATAAGTTGGGAAAAGAGATTCTTATATTCTACAGTGTCCACTGATTTTACTTTGCCTAAACCATACGGACGCATCCC
The DNA here is from genome assembly GCA_004024945.1 of Uropsilus gracilis. NCBI lineage: Eukaryota > Metazoa > Chordata > Mammalia > Eulipotyphla > Talpidae > Uropsilus > Uropsilus gracilis. Next base: position 49,499 of record PVHY01008003.1, read on the forward strand.
CAATGAAAATAGCACTTTTTATCAGTTACTCACTTTGATTGTTTGTCTTCCTAACATTGCAAAGGAAAGACTATTTATATAATACAAAAGTACTTCAATTATCCCAGATATTAACATGCTAACAATATTTCCATTCTTTTTCACTGTTCAGTCTGAACTGGGAATTCATCCAGAGGTTAAAATCAGAAGCTAATATTTGGAAGGTCAAGTTACATGAGCACCTAGTCAGCTGAATTCAAGAGTATTTTCTATTCACATAAATTTTACAGAGCATGGAATATAGGCTAGAAGATTAGAGCTTTTTTACAGATTAGGTTTTCCAACGAAGGTGTTGCCAGGAGTTATAATGAAATGAGCTGTCTTGACTAAAACTTCATACCTCCTAATCTGTTTGATGTTACTTTGAGATGTCCTTTAATTTTCTTTTTCCTGAGAGAATATTTAGCAACTCAAGTAAATAAGCCAGAGAAGAAAATTTTTGCTTTAGAAATAAGAGAAGACAAGAGTACTAGGCAAAGTCTTCATTAGTTTTTAGAACCATGTGTGTGCATATATATATATATATATCTTATTCAAGATAATAGATCATAAATATAAACAGCAAAATTAATTTACATTTGGGTGTAGTGAATGTTTTTCTTTTCTGTAACTGATTCCAACCAGTCAATAGTGTTGGCTAAGAGCAATGTTGAGAAGGAGTTCTGAAGCTCAGACCTGGTTCAAGAAAAATAAAGAATGTCATGGTCAATTAGTTTTGGCAGTTCCTAGACCTAGGAAGAGGCACAATGGCACTGTGTAGTTACCCACTTTTGATTAATGTCACAAAAATCTTGCTAACTAATAAGACCAACATATTTCATATGGCCATACTATCTTCTCTAAATCATGAATTTTGTGTCACCTTCAGAATTCACCAGGAAGGAAAGCAACCAGTATTATTATTCATATTTAAAAAGGTAAACTTACCAACTTAGAAATCTTCAAAAAATTGTCAAAATGTGAAGGAGTTGCTGAAACCATTACATATAGTAAGCTAGAAAATGGCAGAGGCCATACCAAGAATACACCATTCTGAGTCCTGCATTCACAGGTCTTTCTAATAATTCATGCAATGTGAGAATAACTGGTTCATCTTTCATTGGGTAAAAAAGAAGACATGCAAATGATTCACTAGATGTATTATAACTAACTCTCATAGGTTAAGATTTGATAAATATGGTTATATTGAGCATTAAAAGGAGATACTAGAATATCATTGATCTATTCCTTTTGTCTTCCCTTTAAAGGGAATGCATTGTTGCACCAGGGCACACCTACCTGAAGGCAGAATGTTTGACTTGGTAAATAAGGGCCCCAGCTAAGTAAGGGTGCAAGGGGATTAATGGAGTGAATGAGAAAAAACAATGCTGACCTAATTCACAGAGATGTAATTGCCCAATTAACCATTGTAAAGTACTTTGAAAACAAAGTGTGGTATAATGTTAACTAATATTGCTACCAGGGCTAATTTCTTGTTGCTCTCCCATATCAAGGTTCCCAGAGTATTCATCAGGCAAACCTTGCCCTGCCTGCCCACTCCTGTGAGGTGGCATGTTCAAAGCTCTAACACTCACTACACCCATTTTCCCACACCTACTCCTGTTCTCCTTGAACGTGCTTTCTCATCTTTTCTCATGAGCATAGCTTCACATCATACCCAGTCATGAAAGAATTTCAGTTATTGCCATCCTACAAAATGTCACTCCATTGAGACGAGTTTCTCTCCTTCTTTATGATCAGCTTTCTTTTGTGGCTAAACTATGTGAGCATAGTAGCTATGCCATATGCCAATGACTATTCAAGAAATGCTAATAATACACTGGCACCTCATAATTGTCTTGTCCTTTCATTTATGCAAAGCACCCCCAAGCTATTCTCTCATAAAAACTGTACAAGAAAGGCAGGGCAGGGCTGATCACTATGAAAAGTTGAGTCAACCAAGTCTTAGCAGTTTAAGCTCTACTACTATTGGGAGGCTGAGGGTAGGAAGAGATTAAAATATTCAACTATAAAACTACAGTACATTTGCACAGCACCTGAAACATCATAGATTCTAAACAATATTTGCTGAATAAATAAAAGAAAGAACCAAATAATGAAGAAATGAAAGTATCTCTTGGAATTTTCAACCCAATGTTCTTTGCATTTGGTTAACCTGACACCAAATACTGCCCAGGGAGAGAGTTGTAAAATGAGGTGAGCCTGTTCCCACTTTTTGATAACCAATTGAAATGGAAAAGAGGAGATGCTACAGCAAGTTCTGTTTCTGAGGGGCTCATGCCCTATAATCATTTAGGAAAGGAAAATGGCATTAAAAACTGACCTTATTATCAGAGTGTTTATTAAGGCACAATTATAATAACTGCTCACATTTGACATCTATTAGCCATTTGAAAAGTACTTTCCCATCCATTAGTTCATTTGATCCTTCTAATAATGCTATGAAGAGTGTGTCATCATCATTCCACATTTTACAGATGGAGAAAAAGAGTGTGAAGGTGTTTAGGTAACTTACTCAGAGTTAGATAGCTCATAAACAGTAGATCTAACCTTCAAGTAAAACTTACCAACTTGAAAATTAGCATTCCTATTATAGCACTGTATAGTTTTCAAAAAACAGAATATTCACCTCTAGAACATTCTCAGCAAAAGAATGTTTGCTATAACCTCTGCCTGCAGTTCCTTGAGCCCACCTACTCTCATCAGTTTCCTCACCTTCCTGATCATGATGACTCCCAACCAAGAAGGCAACTGGTAATATGTAATCCATAAACTTGGTCATATTTGCTTTTAAAGCAAGTGTATTTGATTAGAGCTCATCCAGTAATATCTTTCTCTTTGTGAGGCAGTTTTGGTGCTATCTGCAAGTGCACCTTACAAAAATCTGCTGTCATCAGATTTTTGTAAAATCTGAAATACAGGTTGATGACTACTGGAAAAATTTAGAGATGGTACCAAAGGGAGCAACTTAAGGGTCCAGAGGTAAGACTGTGGGATGATGGTCATCTGTGAATCACCAACCAAAAGTGAATTTTCTGGATGCTTTCAATAATCATTGGTCCATTTACTCTTTCCTGCAATCATGAATGCTCACCTCCTTACAGACTTACAAGTCTCTCAATTTGATGCATGAGAAAAACTGAATTCTAAATAATGCAGATGTCTTCCCACTTTTCATAAATCCATCTACTTCATAGAGCATTTTAATATAATATAAGGAAAGCTTCACTTTTCCCATGTAGGTAGGAGGCATATGAAATAAAATCAACCTGTCTTTGCTCTAGAGTGGTTCCTTCATGTACTGAAGGAGACCCTCATTTTCCAATTTAATATCATCTTTTTTGTTCTATGTTGGGTTAACTTCTGCTTTGTTCTGTTGTGTTCTGTTCTTTGAAGGAAAGTTTGCCCATCAGTAAGTACTAATAAGTCTTTTCATTTGCAACATGAAGAAACACGGGCTAAGACAAAAGATCAGATTAAGACTACTAGGTCCTTTCTCCCATGCCACCCTCATGCTTACTATCCATTTAGTTTGCAAAGAAAGTCATATGGGAGAAAGAAAAATAATTGAGTTTGAGAAGTATCACTAGAAAAGAGATTGAGGATTAACTACTAACACACAAAGCTGATTGGAAATAAATTGAGCAGAAGCTTATCATATTTTTGAGAGAAATGTATTGTGAAAAAAAAGCTGTGAATACTAAAATTTTAAAATAACCTATGAGCTCCCAAACTGGCACTATCAGAAAACAGGCAACAAATAGTGGGCAGACCCAAAAATGGCAAGCTCCCCACTTTAGATGTTGGTGGTAAGGAAAATGTTACATGAGAAGTCAGCAAACAGTGCACAAAGGAATTTCTCCCAGAGGCTTAATCAGGTTTGCATTCAAATTGCCCCCCTCTCATAAGGATTTTCTACAAAGGCTGCCCAGCAGAATTACATAGTTGGAGAACTTTGCAGATGGGGCCTGATATAGCCATTTTCTTGTCCCTACTTTACTATGTACTTTGGGGGTGGAGTTTGGTCTGCAGTTGAGAGGGTGGAAAACTTGTCCTTATATTTTATAGGTCAGCAAACCATGGGAGGTCACATAGGGACCTGGAAGATACTGGTGTCCGTTAATGGAAGTTGCTAATCCTTATGCAGTCTCTGGGTTGAGGGTAGGGAATGGTATTCTGTGAGGGAGCTAAGAGATAGAAAAACTGATTGAGAAACTGCTCTGCACTCACTATAGCTCATTCCCTTTTCATGAGTGCATAGTCCAGTCGCTGTTGAAACTGCACAGGGCCAGTTCTGAGTTCTGGTCAATGGTGTAGAGTGATGTAGGCCAATAGCTGGGCTATTGCAAGGTGACTTTGCAACTCTTCATTCATCTACCAGCCAATAGTGAAGGACTCTGAAGCACAAAGGGCATTAAAGCCACCATATGGAAGGAGTCTGAATTCTGAAATCATCTCCTGGAAGACTTTCTACCTAACAACACTGTAATGAGAACAAGTTAACTTCTACTGTCTTTTTAGGATGTCATGTTATGGAAGTTTGTGTCACCTAGTAATAAATACAGCTATATTATGAACCCTAGGTAAAATTTGAATCTTATTTCTCTCTGTTTTCTGCTGATTCTAGGATAGTTCTCAGTATACCTTTTTACGTAGACTATTAGATCAAACACTTTTTTTTCAATAAATACATAGATAAATGAGTGAAGACTGCTACACCAAATGTAGAATAGAATTCAGAATCTCTGATCAAATCAAAGAAGGGCAATTCCTGTAGTTTGTTCCATGAAAAGGATATAATATCTACTTAATAAGAAGATATGAGAATGAAACTGTATAATAGATGCAAAATACTTAGTACAATGCTTAGACAAAATAGGCATTTAATAATTAGCAGATTGTTTTATTATTATTATCTTTAAACTCTAAACAAAGTGGTTTCCTGCATAAAACAAATCATGTCTTTGAAGACAGGGAGGAAATAGCTTTTTTGAAAAGAAAGCCTGCAGGTGATCCCTGTTGTCTGAAAGGCTTAAGCATGCTATTACATAGTTGCAGGTAGTGGTGTTTCATTCTGTGTAAAGAACAGGAAAGAGGAAAAAGCATTTAAATAATATTTTGAAGAAACACAAAAGTAAAAATGTAGATAATGCTAATATAGATTGATGACTTATTATTTCTGTGAAATACAGTGTGGTTTTAAATCTACATTGACAGAATATCTTCATGCAAATAAATTCACATTTTATAGTTAATTGTCACAAACTTAGCGTGTGACTTGGAATTTCCAGAGGTCAGAATATCGCTAAAATGAAATAGTTTCACGGGCCAGGATACATATAATTTCATAGAATGAGTTTGGTACAAACCTCTAATTATTTAAAGGTAGATCTATATTGAAATTCATTGATTATTTCACATGTGGGAGTATTAGAAAGCTATCCAAACACCTAAGTCCCCAGGAGAAGTGCTCACAGGCATTTGGGTACACTTAAGCCACAAATATAGAAATACTTTTTTTATATTTTCATATGATTCATATGGAAAAAACAATTTCGTTATGAAAGGTAAAGGAAAAAATAAATTATACTTGCAATTTCTTGAAAATTCAGTCTTATAACTTCAAACCAAAACTAACTATAACAGAATAATACCAGAAAAAGTATTTCAACATCAATGCTATGTATATGTAAGTGTGCATTCATCACTTAGGGAATGGGAGCGAGGCCATGAAAGATTCCATTCTGTAGTGCTGGTCCCCGGAATGATTTAAACGCCACTTATTTAAATAACTTTTAACTCAACTTAAGTTCCCCAAAATGAGGCAAGCTGGGGACTTTCAATTCCAACCTCATTTTTCCTCCCTGGGTAAATAAATGTGTGACCTATGGGATCTCCAGGTCCTGAAGAGGGGGTGCCAGACACATTTCCAAACACTACACATTCTTTGGAGACACGATATTATCACTCCTCAGTGTGGAGTCTTGTTGTTAATTCAGGTGAATCATGGGAGAAGAGAGTTGTGGGTGGACCTCATGTTTCACAAGCAGCCACGGCAGTGATGCAGGGTGGAGGTTGGGGCAGGGATCCAGGACCAGCAAGGCTGGGAAAGGTGATGATGGAAAGATGATTTTGCCTTGGCTTATGGAAGGGTGTGTTGTCAAGAAAGTCTGGGCTACAAGGCCAAGTGCCAGCATAGCAGGCTCTTCTCTTGACCTGGCAAGTAAATGAGCACACTCCCCACAGGAACTCAGCGAGAGCAGCAGCCCTGCCCTCCAGAAACTACCTGTCTAGGGCACTCACCTTGAGGAAGCTGCATTCCACTTGCAGCTCCAGGGGTGGATGTCCCTGAGAGCAGACAATCTGGAGAACCAAGGAACTCATTATCCCAATGGACACAGAACTATAACACACTGGGAGGCCAGAAAAAAACTGTCAGGAAGTCAGTTGCAAAGTGATTAGTAGCACTGAGCAGAATTATCAGGGTTTGAGAGGGTTAGAGAGAGAAGCCCTAAAAAGCAAAAAATACCAAAGAAGTAATCTGGTCCTGGGGAAATGGCCTCTACTTTACTCTTTAATGCCTTGCAAGTTGATTGAAGTCCTGGGCATACCCATTTATCCACTCATTTGTCATTTAATGCTAAGTGTTTACATGTGCCAATGCTAGTGCAGACAGCTTCCCCAAAACAAACAGGCCCAGTTCTGTCCTAGTAGAGTTTATATTCAATCATTCATGAAGAGACAAGCAGAAGTCAGTTTTTCAAAAAGAGAGATGTGATTTGTCAGATGATGATGATGATGATGATGATGGCAGCAATGAACAAAAACTAAAATAGAATCAGAGGGCAACAGAGTAAGAAACCTGATATTTTACAAAGAGTAGTTTGAGAACATTGTTCTAAGGCATCTGTGGATAGAAAATTGATGGAGGTTTTGCACTTGGAGAGAGGAACTTGAGCATAGGCCCAGAGAGAAATAATTGCATGGAGACCAATGTGACTGTAGTGTAGTGAACAAGAGAGGTGTGAGTTGGGACAATGGAGGCCAGATCAGGTACAGCCTAGTAGACAACTTAAGCCTTTTTGGTTTTTCTTGTTTGTTTTGGTGAGAGATAATGGGAAGTCACTGGGGAGTACTGAGCAAGGGTGTGGCATGGTGTGACTTGAGTTTTGAAATAATCACTCTGGTGACTAAGTTGAAAAATAAGTACAAGGGATAGAATGGTAGAAGCAGGTAGACTTTGAGACACTGTGACAGAAATTTGAGGATGCCAGTGAGATGATGCTTTATGCCACTTGAAGAGACTTCCAGAGGAGTTTGGCTGCAAGGAATGGTTCCCAAACACACACCTCCCACTCCCCTGGCCAAGCATACTCAGCTGTTCTCTGCCTGAAGATTTTCTTCTGGAAAATCCTCTAGGGGAGCTCATTCAAGTCACACATGGGCCAACTTTAAAATAACAACCAACATAAATTTGACAACCTATGGCCACCCACCAAGGGTAGATGTGACTTGGTTAGAGAGACACCTCATCTCTCTCACCCTAATGACCACATGGGGCGGAGCTCTAGGTGGACTGGTGTTAATGTATCAGCATATACTTCACCAATGTTTCTCCTTCCTGGCCGTTGCTACCAGGATCACCCCCCAGATACAACTACCAGCCCTCAAATTTTGGTCTCCATATCTTAGGGGGGATTCAAGTGATGACAGTAAGGATGGTAGATAATAGTTGTCAGATTTATTTAAGTATGGAAACATGAAAGAGAAAATTAATTATCTGTAATTCTACAGTTAGAAGTAGATACCATTATCTTTTTGATACATGCTTTTCTGGCAGTTTATTGCCCTTGAATGTTTAGGTGTGTGTGTATGCATATGCATAATTTTTTATGTTATAATCATAAAAATCATACTACATTGTGGCTGATTTTTTATCTATACGAACATTTTATTTTTCAGTAAATTCAGTGAATATATTTATAAATTCAAATACTTAAAAATATTCATTCTACATATCATATTCCACATAGCATGAATTTTAAACTAATTGCCAACTGTTGAATATTTAGTTTATTTCTAATTTCTCCATAATATTAGTGGCATTTCAAGAACACCCTTGTACAAACATCTTTGAACATATGTCTGATTATCATGTTAGGATAAATTCTAAAAAGGAGATTTCTGTGTTAAAGCATGTTTACAATTTTAAGTACTTTACATACTACCAAACTCTGCCACAACTTTTACTAATGTACATTGTTAGGAAAGTGTGCTTTCCTCTTATCATGAGCAGTGCTCCAATGCTTTTCTGGAGAGAGATTGAGATTCTGGAGTAACCACAATTCATCTATGCTTCTATTATAATTAATTATCTGATTATAATTTAATTTGATGCTTAATTTTTAGAATCAGTTGATTGATTAGTATTTAATTAATTGAAAGATTCTGTGCTGATTTATGAACATTCAAATACATAAACCATCTCTCAAAGAACCTGTTTCTCTTATAAAATAAAACAAAAATATTACTCACTAGAAACTCTGTACAGTGTTTTCATTAGAATCCATATCTCTGATTCCCTGAATACTTTCATAAAAGAATTAATTCCTTTCTCATAGGCAGAAGTTAGATAAAAGTGGTTTCTATAATTCTGAACCATAAAAGGTTTTCTGAAGTGAATTCTATTAAATTCCACAAGAGTAATATACAAATCATGATCCTGAGAACATTAAGCGTTACCTTCCTTTTAATCTTTATTAATCCACTTAAGGAAAAAATATAGATACTTTGTTATTTTAATTTACATACCTGTAATTTTTACTAAAAAATATATGTTACTTATGTATACAGACATAATGTATGTGTACATACAGCTGCACACACACATGCACACACTTTGTTTCACTATTTTATCCTTTACTATTTTCCCTCCAGCTGAGCAGTCATATGTAGCATTTTATAGGTTTAAGGTGTACAACATTATTTGATACCTATACGTGTATGTAGATATGCATATATGCATATATGTATACACCCATGTAATTACAGATTGCACTGGGGAAGGGAGCCTGGAGGAAAGCCCTTTCAAGAACTCCAGAGATACAGACAGATCCATGTGACTCCTACAAGGAACTCGAACTCTCACAACTACTGACAGGACTGACAAAGCATAGCCCAAAGCTGTGGAAAGAAAGCTGAAAAAACTTACAGAGCCCTTTCAGGATCTTGGGGTCTGAGATGGGACGGTTCCCTATAGGATCACTGTACCAGCAAGCTTGTGGGACTACAGTTAAGGAAAGAAGCCTAATCACAGGTCCTTTCATACCTGTAGTATGACTGAGTTTGGTGGAATTACCTCCAAGAGCAAACACACACACACACACACACACACTCAGATGCAGAGAATGTCACAGATACACAGACATAGACATGTGGGAACTCTCAGTCTGCATCTGGCCAAAAAGGTCTCATCAGTGTCCACAGCCAGGATGGGGATATGTTACCCAACATGCCAGTGAGTGGATTTCTCACAGGTCTTTTGGTATGTGGTACTGGTGACAGACCAAAGCTAAATAGGATTGTAACCCAGATTCCAGGGGTAAGAGTTGTTCCTGTGTCTATAACCAAAACCACAGTTGGCAAGATAGTCACCTGGTTGCTAGTCTGCTTTTAAAACTGACTCGTGTCAGTCTTGGAGTGCCCCTGAGTTTCATATTCCCCTACCTGGATCCCAAAACTACAATGAAGACATCTTTGTCCATGCATGAGTGAATGCCAAAGGTTGCTCAGAATGGAGCTAAGGTGGAGGGAGGTCTAAGTCCACCGTATTGCTGACATCACTGGCCCCTTTGCTCCATACTCTTTGTAGAATAGCCCTGCAAATTTGAAAGCAATTTTCAAAATAAGTTTATTAGCTCTTCTCCAATGATAGAAAAAAGGTAAATAAGTATATATCAAAATTTATAAAACTGAATAAAATAGTCTTTCAATAATATCTACACCAGATTGTCATTTTTCTTAACTTCCTTTTTACAGAAAAGAATTGACCTATGGTTAAATAAGCTCTATCTTCTTTTTATGCTTGAGAAAAAGACGCCTATATCTGTAATTTTCTTCTAGTTTGCTTACAGATAAAGTTTTAGTTTTTAAATGTCTTACCAATCAGGAATTTATTTTTACATAAAACTTACCACTTTCATTTTTATTATTATTTTCTAAATTGATAGACACCTATGCCAATGTCACACACTAAATAACAAAAGTAGAAATGGCTTACTTCTCAAAGTTTTTATTATGTCTTTCTTATTGTTCTAAATGCATTTAGACACATTAAATGATTCCTCTGATTCCATCTCATCTGAAAGTCTACTTTTATCATGTGATAAATTGTTCTATGTGCTGTATCTATCGAATCTATTTCTAATTTTTTAAATTTTTTTTTTTTAGAGACTAGATCTAACTATGTTGCTGGGGTAGTCCCGAAACCACAGACTCCAGTGATCCCTAGCCTCAGCCTCCCAGGTAGCTGGGGTTACACGCAAACACCCAACTATATCTATTCTTGAATTTGATCTTTAAATCAGATGTTGCTAAGACAGCTAGCAAGGTTTCCCTTCCAGTCTCAGGTGAGAGATCTATGAAGAGCAAAACACAACTCAGGGCCTGTGAGGCAAATTTTTCCACCCTCTATTGTAAGATTTTTACTTGTGTTCAAAACCGACAAGGTGTCATGTTTGGTTTATTTCAGTGTGGTTATTTTCTCCCCTGTAAAAATGATACTCATTCTTAATGAAGACATGGAAAAACAAGAAAGCTAGAAGACAGTTAGCAAGCTACTAGTTTGAATACTTTGGAGCATTTTCATCAGTCTTTTTCCCTGGCATAGTCTGTGTGTAGAGGAGGTTATTTTATACTGTTATAATTATACCACAAACAAGATTTTAGTTTTTTTCATATGATAATATAGTACCACTATGTTTTTAAAGTTAACATAGAAGTTTTAATTAAGATTAATGTTCTTCTCCTAGTGAAAATGATGGTTATTTTAATTAATCTAAATATTTTTCTAATGAACATTTTACTTATTACCCTTTTTGTACCTATGTAATACTACAGTGAACATCTTGTGCATCTTTATGTATTCTAGAAGGAACCATGCTACTGGAAATAAGTCAAAAAGAAAAACAGAAATACTGGATGGTACAGACAAGAAAAATTTAACACTGTCAGCAGAACTGAAGTGTAGAACAAGAGGGGGGCGGTTAAAATCAGAGGAAGAATGTGCACAGGTGATTAAGATGATGGTTCATGGTTGATAAGGTGGTGGAAGAACCTAGGAGTAGACTGTAGTCTAATATATATGTATGTGTGTGTGCACTATAAATTTGAAAAAAATATATATATATTTAAAAAATAATAAATAATAAAATGATCTACCTAGCATATGTTTCTAGGAATTACCCTATAAAGACAAAAATCTATGAGAGAAGACAGATTATAGAGATAAAACAGAAGCCTAGAGATGGTGAGAGTACAGTGCCTGAGAAAATATTAGGAGTATAGATTTAGTTCAGTGGGGAACTTGGTAAGCTGGCAATAGCAGTGCTGGGACTGGGAGCAGGGAAGTATCTCCAGTACAGAGCTGGCAACAACTGTGCTTACACTGAGTCCTGTGGGGACTTAATTTAAAACCTCACCAGCTGAGGGTATTAACATACTACTTCCTTCTACTGTTATTTGCTTTGGAAACTTAAATGAGACTGAACCTACCAGTGAAAAGCAAAAGTGAGCGCAAAGTGTTGAATTGGGAGAGGCCACCTTGGAAGAAAGGGACAAATGATGGCTATTTTAAAGGATATTTTAAACGGAATTTGTGCATTTTACTTAAGGTGTACCCTAACAAGTCTTTTTAAATTGAAAAGGATCCTCAATAGAGAATCTAAATCAAGATTCCCAGTAGATGGGTGACAGGACAAATTGCTCAAGAACTTGACAATTTTCCTCAACTCTTGAGCGGGAAAATAGAACAAGAAGATTCATCAATGGGTAATGTGAAAACAAATTGTATTAGTCACAAAATGGAATATTGCTCTACAAGTGTGAAAATTAGCAAACCACAAATATACATGGAAATGAAGCAAGATCTAGATAACAATAATATCTATGTAATAGGGATGAATCTAAGCTATGTAAAACTGAGTGGGGAAAAAAATTTCAGTAAATGTATCTAGACTGAAAAATCATTTAAAATGAAATTCAATACCAAATGAAATGAGGTGATATATTCTAAACAATATACAACTTTAAGCGCACACATATATAATAAAACTATACAGAAAAGAAAGGAATTATAGTGCAAAATGAGAATGAGGAATAACTTGAGTGAAGGAAGAGGGAAGGGGGAGCAACACAGTTGAATGACACATTCTAGAAATGATCTATTTCTGCATTGGCTGGTGGGTTTATGGTGATAATTGTAAACTTGTTAATAAATAAGTAAGTAAGCAAACTAACCAATATTATATCACTGATTTTACTTATTCATTCAGCAAGCATTTAATAGATATCTGCTATTTGCCAGAGGGTGAAGAAAACAAAACAGAACTCATTCTTTGGGGAGCAGAAATTCCCTTTTGGGAAATATGTAAGGTAAATGAATAACAGAAGAGTTATGACTTATCCTGTTGTGTTAGAGCTTATGGGGCAAAATAAATTCAGACAATGGGCCAAAGAGGGTCCACAGGGTAAACTCACAGAGGGTGATAGAGGAAGATGTCCTTGAGGAGGCAGCCTTTAAGATGAGGTCTGAACAAAATGAAGGAGGGAGCTGTGTAAAGGTCTGAGGGAAATATATTGCAGACAGCAAAAGCACCAAAGGAAAGTGCTTCTTTGAAGAACAGTCAAAGGAAAACACGGGTGGCATGACCACAAATGAACAAAATACATTAAGGGAAACCAGGGTCCCAAGGATAAGTACCCTCTAGACAGCAGTAAGGATCCTGAGTATTTTTTTATAAAAATAAGTATTTTATTTTGAATTTGGAGTTACAATTTTGCTCTTCCATACATGCATCTATTTTGCTCACTCTCCACCAAACCACTATGCCAGCCCCCCATGCCTCTTTTTATTATTCCCTCCTCCATTCCCCATTTCTTATGGTACCCATTACATTCTTTCACTGAATTCAGGATTTATTCCTATAGAATTTTTGCCTGTGTATGTTTTCCGGTTGTTTATCTTCCACACATAAGTGAAATCATCTGATATCTGTCTTTATTTTCTGGCATTTCACTTAATGTAAACATCATAAGGTCCAGCCAGTTTCGTCTTTTTCACAGCTGTTTAGTATTCCACCACTTCTTTATCCTTTCTTCTGTTGAAGGAAAACTAGGTTGATTTCATTACTTGGCAATTATGGACATATGAAAAATTGTTCAGCATCATTTATTGTTAGGTAAATGAAAATCAAAATCTCATAGAGATATCACCTCACCCCTGTGAGAATGGTCCATATAAAAAAGAATGAAATCAACAAATGTTAGTGAGAATGCAGTAAAAAAAGAAACACTCCCCCACCATTGGTGGGAATGCAAATTGTTACAACCTCGTTGGAAAAATTATATGGAGATTTCTCAAAGAAGTAATATGTATTTTAGGTATCCTAAAAATACGAAAATTCTTTTTTTTTTTAAATTTATACTATTTTATTTTGTTCTTTAGGTTACAACCTCTGTGTTATTATTTTCCCCCCTCCCTCCTCCCTCTGGTGCCCCTTCCATTCTCTCAAACCCCACTTTTTGTTGTTTATTAGCTGCGCTAAGTCCATTAGTCTCTTTCCTATGTTAGTGTCTTTTCTCTGTGTGAGGGACTGTGTTGTTGGGTCCAGGTGAACCTTGCTGTTAGATTTTCAGTCTTAATTTTGTGTTGGGTGGCCAGGTTATATTCATTTGTGATCTGTCCATGTTTTCTCGCTGCAGGCCGTCCTTTCCAATCCAATCCCATCTCCATTGTTTTGCTGCTTTTCCTTATGGCTCTGGTGTCGGGCTTAGGGGGTCTTGCCCCCAGACAGGGTTGGTCAAGAAGTTTCTCTGTGAGTTCAGGCTTCTGCGAGTGGCCCTTGAAGATCATCTCCTCTGCTTCAGTTTGCAGTTTTGATGTGGGGCCCATTATCCCCTCTTTGGTCATCCTCTCCTCTCCCGTAATGAGGGGAGGGTGTGTTGCTCTCCTTGAATATATCTCCAAAATGAAGTCCCAGGTCTTGGCCAGGCGAGCGCAGAAGTGCGCATGGTGACATTGTGCCTCTACGGTTGTTTTTCTGGTCTTGCATGCACTGGTTCACTTGGTTGTCCATCTGCTGTGTCCAGCTCAGGCCTGTGGATTGAACTTTTGCCTGGTCCCTCACCCGTTCTATGTTGGGGTTGGCGTTGGGCATATTCTGGGTCCTCTGAAGTTTAGCTGGAGTAAGAAGAGAGAAATGGAAGGGACCTTTGCCCCTCCCCCCCCTTCCCTACCCCCATCTCCTATCCCCC
>PVHY01008004.1:0-64122 GCA_004024945.1 Uropsilus gracilis
TGAAAACTAAACAACAAAAACAAACCCCAAACATTGCAATGTGTTGGTATGGCAAACTGGTAAGACCTAGAAATATTCAAGTCATATTTCTTGCAGTTACTTTTTAAATATTTCAAAAGATACACAAATAATATAATGAATGTTCCCCATGCCTACAGCTATCTCTCAAATATAATAGTTAATAATAAAATATTAATTTTATTTTATCAATGGCCTCATATACTTATAACTGCCTTCAGATCACATCATAGTATTTCATCTTTAAGCATTTCTGAATACATGTAGTAAGAACAAAATTATGACTGACACATTATCTTGGGACATACAGACTGCATTCTGTAAAAGGAAACAATAACAAAATCAAAGCAATTACAGCACTCCACAGAAGATTTTGTGGCATCTACTAGCTACGAGCTAGTCCTTAGAGAAAAGATCTTCATGATACTGTGGTATCAACAGTATATGATCTCATTAGTCATTTGAACAAGCCACACTGGATACAGAAAGCAAATAACAGAATTGAGTGGAGGTGGAATCAGATGCTCAAATGAAAGAAAACTGAGACACTTCTGAACAAAAATAAAACCACAAAGCAATAAACAACAACGTTAGACCCCAGTGCAAAAGAGGAGTGTGGAAAACAGGATATTTTTAATCCTTGAAGAAAAAGAAAACTACCTAAAATATTTATCTGAAAATTTTTTCTTATGAGAAAACAAAGCAAAGCTGATAAATCTTGGATGGTCTCATTATTCCTGATCACTTCCAAGCAACTATTGAAGTGTCAGATAAATTCTGGCAAGAGGTTATGAGAAAGGGCTCTGGGACCCAGTGGGTGACACATCTTTCAGTCTGAATATACCATTGAAACAGATGCTACGTATCTGTGAGAGCTACCTCTGGAAGAAGCCCTCTGGAAATAAGAAATTCTTACCTCTTTTCCAAGATCACCATTGATTTAGTGTGTCAGCAGGAGAAATGCCCTTTCCATGTTGGTGTTTATAGGTGACTCTCACAACCTGAGAGGAATTTGTGACTTTTCTGCCAGGTAAAGCTGATGCACAAATTCTAGCTGTGCAATTTCCATTCTTACAGTTGGAAAGTAGGAACTAAACATGGAGACCACTGTGGCCAGGCTGACCTTGTGTCCACAAGATTTTCTTCCTGAATGAAAGTGTTGCTACTAGTGTTGAAGAGAAATATCCCTAAGCTATCTAAATACGTTGCTTTTCCTGTGCTTTAAATATGTGTCAAGTCAGTATCTTTTGAGGGATTATCTGTTGCATTAGGAACAATGGAGAAAGTCTGGTTGGTTGTGTTCCATCAGTCAATATGAATGCTTTGAGAGCTTGCCAGTATAATTTCTGTGCTCTTTTAGGAGAGTGAAAATGGGAGTAAGGAACAGGAGGAAATCTGTCATTTCACTGGACAGACAGGTATGTTGTTTTCAAAATTGCAGTTGACCTGCTATGAGCACTTGATTTGTGTTTAGATGGTCTAAACAGCAAGATAAAGAGTAGGTGGAACAGCTGTGTAGCTGAGCATCTGTGCTCTGTAGCACAGTAACAGATTTTGATTTCAATGTTATGGTCATTCTTAAAAATGTTCTGTCTTTGACAAGAGCCTTTGGGAAAAATGTTCAGGCATAAGTTTCTATGCTTGCCTGCTGGCTGATCACTTGACCAAACTGCAGCATTCTGTAAAGCAAGGAAATAGAAAATGGAACATATTGAAATTGGCCATGATTTTTGGTTTGAGGAAGCTGCACATTTGGCAATCAAGCTTGATATTCAAATAAAACTCGCTGGCAAAGTGACCTGAACTCTCAGCTAACCCATGAAAGCCATTATAGACTCTAAGTGTTTATACCGTGGAGTCTATAATTCAGGAATGAAAGATAGATTCTCAGAACAGCACCTTGGAGTTCTTAAATGCTTATCTTGGCACACTCTGTCATAGAACAGGTCAAACAGCATAGAGGAGCCCTATGCTGACATGTAGAGAAGAAAGTTAGCCAGCTCCAAAGGCTCTCAGCCAAGAAGCACTGTTTGAGACTCAAGAGGGAACAGAGAGGGAAAGATAAAGCACTTACATTCACACTGTGAAGCCTCCCGCTACAGGTTATCAAGTTTTATGCAGTTGGATGGTCCCATGTCTTCCTGTGATCAGGGTGACAATTAATGATATTATAGTGGGTGAAAGGGTCACACGATATACCATAGATCATTTTAATTGACCATAAAGGTCAGATTGCTAGGCTTTGCTTAACATAAATTATAATATAAAATATTACCTGGATTTAATTGTGGACACACAAGAAACCCTATAGAACCAAATCAGAGCTTTCTATAGAGAAAGTAGAGGACACTGAAGGTAACTAAGAGATGATTAGGCTAGACTTTCTCTCCTAGACTTTCTCTCCTACATGATATGGATATTTGAGGATTGTATAGAATTTGAAAGAGCTTTCAGAAAAACTATCAGTTCTTTGTAGGCCACTTAATCATGGACTCTGAAGCCTATCACCTCCCATGGAGAGGTTAGTCATGATCACTGGCCCACTACACAGCTGGGGTGTGAGTACACATGCTGGAGACCTAACGGCCTTCCCAACGATGGCACTTCCCAAAGATGGTGTTGTGGGTGCTGCTCACACTATGGTGAGCTTCATGGGTGGTAAACTGGAATTGTTTGTTTAGTCACTTTACACTTTATCCATAACATTATCACTGTGGATCCATGGACCAGGTATTGTGTTATCAGTTCTTGGATGAAATATTTTCAGGAGGTATGGGAGGAAGGGATAAACATGTTTTATAAAACTTTACACTGAACCCTGTGACTAAGGATTTTAAGTGTATGGTTAAAAATCTGTACTGAATGGTAAAGGGGATGATGAGGCAGTGAAGGGAGCATGTGCGCTTCCCAAACAATGGTGTCAGTGAAGATTCCGATTTGATCAAGTAACCTGAAGGAATAAGTCACAGTTTGAAGGGAAGAGCCCACTATCTTCTCTCTATACCTGGCTTTACTGTTATGCTCCTTCCTGAGTCTGCATGCGGGGAGAGTGTTAGCAGGTGTATGCTAATGTTTTGCTTCATGATCAGGACAGGTCAAGATCAAGGAAACTACCCTATTTACTGGTGTGTTCTTCCATGACTATATTACCTCCTCTTGCTTATAATCAAAACCTGGAAAACTTACAAAACATGTGTTTTGTTGCTTACTAGGAAGAATATAGAGAATATTGCCATTAGTTTTGAGAAGAAAATCAATTGTGTATATAATTTCCACCTAAAAATCTAATCTGAATTTTGTGGAAAAAACTTGGGATTATAGCAGTGAATTTAATGTCATATCTATGGATGTTAATACATAATTATCCACACCTGAAATATAATCCATATAAATAGATAACATTTATATAATGTTTTAATGAATTTATATAATTTTATAATGAATGTTACTCCAATAAAATATTATATCAAAAAAGGAAATAAAAGATAATGAACAGTAGCGTGGGTTTTTTTTTTTTTTTATTAAAATATAACCTAGAGGTCAACTTACAATCAAGATCATTGAATGAAGGACAATGGAGAATAAAATTAAATGAGTTTGGTGTCCACTTCAAAAAGCTAGGATGACAAATAAAGTTAAAGAAATTATTAAAATATACATAAAGACAAAAATGAAAAAGAATGAACAATAAAGCAGTGGTAACAATAATTCTGACTTAGCAATAGTAATGGTTGATAAGTTCAAAAGCTGCTGCCCATACTGAAGGGAAAAATTGAAAAAAATAGCAGAGAGCAAGAGATTGTTGAATAAATACCTCTCTGCTCCTTGTCGTAACCCAACTCACATTCTTGCAGTGAAATGCTGATGAACTTTTCAAAACTTGTCTTCATTATATCCTTCAGGGGGATATTGAATTAAACATGCACAGTTTTCAAAGTCATAGCCTAATGATGGAGAGAGGTTTAGACAAAAGGTGGTAATCTCTCCCCACCACATTCCCTTGTTTGCTACAGCCTAGATTGCCAGGATCAGCTATTCTATTTGACTTCCTTTCTGGCCATTGTTTTCATAACTAAACAACAAAGTTAAACCTCTCTGCTGATTTGTCAACTTTCATTGTGAGCTATTGGTTCTTGTCTTGAGAGAGGATTGAGTTTTCTTTTACCTTTCTCCATCTCAGTCCTCCCACATTGCAAGCTCATTATTCTACTATCTCTAGTTCTATTTTTAGTCCCCACTTTAATTTTAAATAATGTATGCACATGTTTCAATTCCATTTACCATCAGTCATAGACACTACCTCCTCCTTTTCACTTATTAAGACTGGATATTAACAGTTTTACTCTTCACCTTAGCTCTCCTTCCTCTCTGTATCCTGGCAAATTAGCTTTAAATTTTTCATAGCTTAATATATTACCTTCTGTTCTGTTGCCATAAATAAGTCTTCAGTGAATTATCTAAAGATTGGTTTAAAAAAAACCCTGAAAATGTTTATATCAATTATTATTTTTGGAACAGTAAGTGGTATGCTGTGATTATGTGTTCCTTTTTGGTCAATTTTTGTGTTTGTTTCCTAGAGTTTCCAACTTCCTCTCTGATTGCTCAGTATTCAGGCAGGAAACAGGGAGCCCACTAAAATGGAGTCATATTTAAGAATTTTCATAAAGGATCACTAAAAGATGAGGTTATGGTGAGCAGAATATTTTTTCTAAGGCTATTCTCTTTGTGAAGTAGGTTGTAGGAACAAAGGGTGATAACCATCAGGTATGAAATTAAAGTGGAAATTGGGAAATGGGATGCACAGGACACCAGGTGAAAAAAGTGAAGCGAAGTAGTACAATGTGGACTCCAAGTAGGCTGATAAGTTCATGATATGTTTTATAAGCCTGAGGCAATATTGGGGTAGGGAAGAGGCCAATAGATAAAATAAAATAGAATATGAAAAAAAAAAAGTTCTGTGCAGTGAGAAGGAAAAGGCCAATAGAAAAAGAAATGGAAAACAAAGCGAAGTGTGGATGTAAACCTAGCTTATCAGTAACTGCACAGGTGCAAAAGATAAAAGCTTCTTAGTTTTAAAAGGTCTGAGAAGATGTCAAATGAATTTAATAAAAAGTTACACTCAACTCTATCCTATCTCCAAGAAATAGGTTTTAAATCTGAAACACTTTTTATAGCTTTTAAATAGCTTAAAAGTAAAGGGATACAAAATAATACCATGCAGGCAATAAACATAAGAAACATGCAGACTTCAAG
The DNA here is from genome assembly GCA_004024945.1 of Uropsilus gracilis. NCBI lineage: Eukaryota > Metazoa > Chordata > Mammalia > Eulipotyphla > Talpidae > Uropsilus > Uropsilus gracilis. The sequence continues at coordinate 5,272 of PVHY01008004.1, forward strand.
AGTCTTAAACCGAGAGGGAAACTTCATAATTACACAAACAGTAATTCATTTGGAAGACACAGAAGTCATAAATATGTATGATTCTAAAAGCAGCTTCAAATTTCCTAAATACAAAAATTATAGAATTACAATGAGAATTAGGCAAATGCACTATTTCAGTTTTACATTACCTCCAGTATTTGATAAAGCTAATAAAAATAGTGAGTATCTAGAAACTGAAAGAACTCACAACTAAATTTACCTGATTAAATTTTTCCTTGTCAGTTTTAATAATAACCTATGTAAAATAAACTGTGTCCATTAAAAGTAAAGTCTGGGGCACTTTTCAGGTATTCTCCATTATGAATCAGCATGTATACTGATTTATCTATTTGCATATACTGATTTATAATGAAGAATACCTGAAACCTATATGGTGGCATAAACCAAAGCTACTTTAGTTATGTTTTTAAAAAGTAAAGATAGGAGTACATTTTAAAAAATAGATACTTGATACAGACAGCATCATGAAAAAATCCCCAAAATATGATGTGTGTGGAAGAACCAGGCACAACAGAATTCATACTGCATGATGCTATTTACCTCAAAGCCAGGAAAAGCAATTGATTGAGATGAAAATAAGGGCCAGCTGTGGAAAAGGAGAGCTGAGAGAGAGTTCAGGGCAATGAAAATGCTCTATATCTTAACAAGGTTACATCATTTATATATTTGTCCCAGACATTCAACAGCATTTTTCTAATAATGATAATTTTATAATATGAGACTTTGGTAGTATATAAATCAGGCCTTATTGATATTGATGAAAAATTGCATGAAGTAGATGGGATTGATTTCATGTCTGTTCTATTGAAAAATACTGTTCTAAGTGCAGAGTTTGTTGAGAAGGGAAACTTACTATTTTCATGTAGATTCAAGTGAAGCACCATAACAGGTGAGGTTGTCTATAATTATAGATAATGATGTGGAGGAAGTGAAGTTCTGTTTAACGCTTCATATTTCTCAGGGAGCTGTGAAGCTATGCATCTGGGAGGCCAGAGTGTCTCTTGTGGGGATGGACCATGATCAAAAGCAGTCACTAAGTTCTGTGTGATCCTGAAACCTGAACCTGACTGAGAGATAAAAATCTAACCTCCCCACTTTCCATAAGGAAATACCTTTTCCTATGGATCTACCTTCAGCTCCTTTATCAGTGCCAGCAGGACCTGGCTGCTGGGTGACAAGTAGACCTCCCTCCTGAGACCCCTGGGGCTCCTGCCCTTTTCTCCAATCTTTGGAGAGCTCCCAGAAGGTCAACATCTTGTCTCTGCTTCCTCAGGATGCCCAAGCAGTTCTGAGTTCTACCCAGAATTCCTTTTAACATTGTCATTAAAATGTGCAAGCTGGAAGATATGTAAGGACCTCATTATGGCTGTTCATGTACTGATTATGAGGATTATGAGGATGCGCTGGATTGTATACAAATTAATCTGGAACTTACAGTTAGAGCTGTGTTGGATAATAATTGAGTCATGCAGTCCTCCACTACAAGACCAAAAAGTATCAAAGTTTAGAGTCCCCGCAGCTCAATGATTCTCCGGTACTACATGCAGGTAATGTCATCACACTAAACCCAGAATGTGTCCAGGTACAGAAAGGGGGTCCCTCAGCCAAATTCACAGGTTTTTTTCTATTCAAAGTGTTGTAATCCTTTAAATCCTTTTCATCTGTTTTTAAGGTTTATATTCTCTATCTCTCACTTCATTCATTTCGTTTTTCTGTCTTATCCTGAAAACCTCTTTCTCTCTCCTTGTTCCTTTCCATAAGGATTTATAGATGATAGTGGGACTTTCTTTTGTGGTTAGGACAGAATAGCTTGGAGAAGATCAGTACTCCTGGAGACAACAGTAGCAATCAGATAAAATACTTTTAAGACACTGACTAACTAATAACCAGATAATAAAACAAAACAAGGCATCTCTGAAGTTGCTGCATAGTCAACACCTAAGACCTGATGACTACAGATACCAGAGAAAAAAGGCATTAATAGTATGAGTGCCCTCCCCCCACCATCATGGCTTCATTGATCTGGGGGAGACTATGAGAAGTCAGGTAGAAGGTCACTGCTGAGAGGGAGAAAAGCTAGAGGAACTGTAGGAAACCTGATGGGACCAAAATTCTGGAATCAAGAGAGGCACACACACAGAGACATTTCCCTGACTTTTCCCTGAAACAAGTAACTTCATCTCAGAGTTCAGAAGCCAAGTTGAAAAAAGGTGAAAAGCAAAACAGGATTCTCTGTCATCTCAAGAACCTAGACATACAATTTGAGGTTCAAAGTCTGTCAAGAAGGAGAAAGCCTTCAGAAGCATCCCAGCACTCAGCCTTCCCTCAGAATGAGTTGAGCCTGAGGCAGAGGGAGACTGAAAGCTCTGGCTCATAGCATGGAGTCAGCAGCATGCGGGAAGTGCTGGCTGTGGAGACAGCTGGAACATCTAGGCTGTGGAGAAAGATGTGCTATTCGAGGAGAATATCCTGGGAGTGCACTGCTTACTCCTCTGACAGTTTGGTGGATAAACTGGCAGTATATTGTTATATTAATTTTTAGTTCTAACTCAAGCACACACCCATTTGTAGTTCTGACTAAATTAGCCTGGTGAAGTAGAAGACAACACCTCTGCTTTGGGTATCTGTATGGGAAAGGACAGCACTGGCCTCTTCTACACCATCATCCCTTCAGCTATAAACTGAGAACATGCTTCACCTGCGCTCCCATTCCCTGAAGGTTCTTTGCCAAATGCAGCACCTCCAATGAACGTGTAATGAACACAGTGGGGGTGGGGCAGTGACCACAATACTCCTCTTTGAGTCCCTGTCATTCACTTGCTGTGTGACCTTGCTCTTATCACTTAACCTTTCTGTGCCCTGCATCTTCCAATCATCTGAGATGTCCTCCCTTGTCCATTTTCTTCACTGAGCTGGGTCTTAACAAACTATGACCTGGGCAGGTCTTTGAAATTTGTCCTCTAAGCTTTCCAAAGCTTTGTCTGAGGGTTCCAATCATCTGAGATGTCCTCTCTTGTCCATTTCCTTCACTGAGCTGGGGCTTAACAAGCTATGACCTGAGCAGGTCTTTGAAATTTGTCCTCTAAGCTTTCCAAAGCTTTGTCTGAGGGCAGATTTGGCAGCAAAGAGTCTGTTCTCTGTATGGCACATGTGGTCCAAAGTATGGAACTGAGTTTACCTGGATGACATGTAGAATTTTTAAATAACACACCGGCAACCAAACATATATTGAGCATTTTTCTAAACTTGCAGAACAGAGAAGCTTTGAGTACTGCAGAAAGAAGTCTGCTGTGACAGCACCTGGTAGTCTGAAGAAATCTGTGTGGCAAACCATGGTGAATGCAACATTTTTGTAACATCTCTGGATTATTTCCTGAGCTCATCTCTCTCCCAGGTTCTCTATGTGCAGATGGCCACTCCCATGTTAGTCCCCATTAGGAATTCAGCTCCAATAACATACAATACCTTTTTGTTGTTGATAACACACTATGTCTACTGTTCTGTTATCTTTTTGGCTTATGATTCCTTATTCTGCTGCTGAGAAACTCCATTGAGCTTAGATTCCATTAAATTAACCTCCCTCTTTGTTCTTTAAGTCTATCTTCTTTCTCAGCTTGGTCTAGACATCCCCTTGTGCTTGGATTTCTCTCTGGCCATATGTTTACAACTGGTGGCTCCCTTTTCTTTTGTTCTTTCCTATCACTCAGTGCTTTCAAGTATTCTGACCTGGTTTCTTTTTGCTTCTTATTCAACATCCACCAGTGTGATTTCTTCCATATTCATTGTTTTATTTTCCCTCCATCATATACTGAAGATAGCAATCCATGTCCCTAGTCTAGATTTTTCTTTGAGTTTAGGATTATATATTTAATTGCCCACTGAATTCCCATTTGTAAGTTGCACTGGTGATTTCAGCTCAACATCCCCAAACCGAATCCTCCTCCTTTCCCACCACTATGTAACCTGTCTCTCTCCATTCTTTATTGTGAAGAGCTCACAAACCCTCTCATCCCTTTACCCCAGTTAAGATTTCACAAGCTATCTTCTTTATCCTGAATTATGCTTTATCCTGAATTATCGAGGTAGTGGATGGTGTTCTCCCAGCTCATCACATCTATTCTCCAACTTGCAGGGAGCTTTATCTCTCTAAATGAAAGATTTAGACATTATAAATACATCAACTATGCACATCACCCTGATGATGTGGGTACCCAGAGTCATCTCCTATACCTACTCCACATGGTATCACCCCTTTCCTGTAAGGGAGACCTAAGAAAGTAAGGACTCTAAGGAGATAAGTAGGTCTGTTTCCTCCCTGCATGATTCTTGAAATATATTTTGATTTTTCAAATAAAAAAGTGATCATTTTCTAGGTGATGGTTATAAAAAAAAATAGCCATTCCCTTAAGTGAAGCTGTAGCTGTCTATGAGACCATCCATGTAATGGCCACAAATATGCCATGAAGAAGGACCATTTGTTCAGGAAAATTCTTATCTGTAGCAGTGCAACACATTAGAGACTACTGGTGGACACTGCACACACATCTGGGAAGAAAATGGTTTCCTACTTCTAAATATCATGAAACCAATTCTAATCAGTATGCAAAGGGATGAGAGAAAAGAGATCCTGTGGAAGAAACATTTCCTTAACTGTGTCTCCTTTACTTTGCCCCACAGATCTGCCTGTGATCTTTCCTAGTGCAATTAAGTCAGTAGGATCCACAGCCACTTTTGCCCCAAGCCCTTGGGTGAGCTGCTATTTCCTCTGATGTTTCTTTTGCCAGGTGCCTGCTGATCCCAGAACTGGCCTTACTTTCCATGCAGCCTTTAGTGCAGGCAGTAATGAGCTCATCTAACTGCCTTTTGTGGTTCCTGGTGAAGGAAGTCACTTTATCACCTTTATTGAATGACTGCTGCCTTAGCAGCTCTGATGGCTACTCATACATGTCAACCTCACTTGACCAGAGGCAGCTTAGAATGCCAGCCCTTGATTTGACAGGAACTGTAAACTAGATCCAGAGAGGCCTGGGTTTACTGATTTGGCAACATAGTATCTGTCAACATCATGTTATCTAACTGTGAGAGCCCAGTCTCAGATGCCCTCTGGGATTTGGGTATAGCTACATGATGACAGAAAGAAAAGCTTTTCGAGGGGGTTAGGAGAGTTGTCATTTTCTCTTAACCTTGTATAGTTACAAATTGGCCTTCTTTTAAAACTGGGGAAGCTGGGAATGTCTCATTTACTTATGTTTAACTGCAAAGTCCAGTCAATTCCCACGGGCAAGGAGAAATAGACTTTTGTTTAGAAATGGTTCAAGTGACACCATTTGACATAATTTTGTGACTATAATAGCCCCATGTTCCCACATGTACACGAGGCCATCTTCAGAAAGCTTTGCCACATTCTTTTTCTACAAATACAGCTGTTTCCTCTTCTACTATTAGAAAATCTTTTGTTTAATATAAATGGAAGTCTGAATTCCTAAGATTCATGCTTAAAGACAAATCCTATTCAGTAATCACTGTTTTGAATGGAATCACTTTGAAATCAGGTTGGACTAGTAGAGTCTTCTCAGCAGTAGCCAGGTGGTCATGGAGCTAAGAATCATCAGGATGGGTGACACGGGGGGTGTGGGTGGGTGTATATGGGGTTCATTATCTGACACAAATTGTTCATTTCCCACCAAGAGTCTTTCCTATGTTGGACACGTACAGTTTTCACTCTTCTTTAGTGTCTAACTAGCATTTCTTTTGATACCCCGAAGGCTCAAACGTCTCATTCTATTTCATTTTTTTGTACTGCCAATCTACAAATAACAAAATATTATTTGTAGACTTCCACACAGACTAAGGAAGTGAATCCCCAGGAGAGGATTGGAAGGTCCCTCTGAATGTAAAGAATGGTATTAGCATAGATTCTCACTAGCCAGAGATCTATTTAGTTTCTCATTTCTAAACTTTTGAATATAAAACTTCTGAATTCTCTCTTTTGAGAACTGATAGTTGTGACTCTCCAAATTACAATTTACACCTCAATACCAGGAAAACACCAGAGAGCTGGAATCACACAGGGAGAGACAGTGTTTCCTGCCAGGCCTGGAGATGAGAGCCATTTACATAAGAAAATGATATTTACAGTTACGTGGTGATGTTTGATCTAATTTCAGTGTCTGGAGGGAGAAAAGGGTATTTTCTTGGGAAATAACAGTTCTTTTATCAAGGCTTTATGAAGAATACATTTTTTGGTAATGAGATGGAAAGCTACCTATGGCCCTTACAGGAGCTGAGTCACTTAATGGCCTGGAAGAATTGTGTTGCTGATGTCCTGAGTCCCTGGTGAGGGTTAAATTGCTCAGGGGTATTTTAGGGCCATGTCTTCAGAGACATAGCCAGCTGGCACCAGCATCTAAGGATTGATTTTAATGCAAATAATATACATTTCTGGAGATATGTGACCTAGGATCCTGAGAGGTCAAGCTTTTTATCAGAAGGAGCAGGAATTAACACTGAGGACAAGAGGGAACAAGTGAAAGAGAGAAAAGGAGGGGAAAAAGGAAGGAGGGAGAAAGAACTTGCTCATTGTCTAATATTCCAAGTATTCATAGTCTTGTTTAATTTTTTGTGTATGTGTGTGAGTAGGTCTCGCTACGTTGCCCAGGGTAGTCCCAAACCCGCAGACTCAAATGATCCCAGCTTCAGCCTCCCAGGTAACTGCGATTGCAGGTGCCTGCCACCATGCCCAGCTGCTTTTTCAAGACCAGGTCTTGCTATGTTGTCCAAGGTAGTCTTGAATTCATGAACTCAAGCAATTCCTGGCCTCTTCCTCTCAGTGCTTGGATTATAGGCATGCACCATGATGCCCGGTCTTGTTTAAATATTTTAAAGGAAATTTAATCCTCTCAGTAATCTCTTGATAAGGTATCATTAACTTCTTTCAGCAAGTAAAAGTCTGGACTAAAATATTCTTTGCTGTGAGGTGAATTCAGTTTAATGGAACAGAAATTGGCTAAAGAGATTATTCAGATTAGGGGCCCACATCCAGGAGACAATCAGATCTCTGAAGTGAGGTATCTGGGGCATCTGGGTGATTGTCCTGAGGGTATATGAGCAAGCTACATACACAGAAAGATGGAATTATTTTTCCCTTATAAAGGAACGAAAACATTTAGTAAATGTCTAATATTTTCATTTAACTAAAGGGAATTGGTTTCTAAGAAGCTAGTTAATTGGTGAAGGAAAAACAGCTTCAAACCACCTGTTGACCTTACAGAACTAATTTAGATAGAACTCTCTGTTTCTGAAAGCAGTAGGGACCCAAGTTTATTTGAATCTCTTGTCCTAAAAGTACCTCTACCTGAATGATCTTACCTATATATGGGATATAGGGAAAACAAACAAACAAATGAAAGGACAAGTAAAATTTTAAACTGTCAGCAAAGCTGAAGCATAGATCAAGAGAAGGTTAGGGAGGTAAAATCAGGGGAGGGATGGGCACAAGAGATTAAGATGATGGTTCACAGTTGACAAGTAGGTAGGAGAATCTGGGGGTATTTTAACAAAGTAAAATATATGTGTGCAGTCAATTCGGAAAAAAGAGAGTGTTCCTTTCTGAAACAAATGCATATGATCTGCTGATTTTCTGTTTATAGATGTCAAAAAAAAGCAAAACTATAATATTTGTATAAAAGAAAATAAGTAAGTAAAAAAACAGGCAAATAAATAAATAAAAGTAACTCTACAGATGTGGGCATGGTCAGCTGTTACCCTGTTTCTCCTTCCTACCGCTGGCAGCCATCACAAGGTCAGCTTGCAGACTCTTTAAGACGTTTACTTAGTTTCTCCCCCAGGGCTATTCACAGTGAACATAAATCACTGTTTTACTGGTTCCAACCTCTGGAGGTAGCCTTGGCAGGTGGCGGAAGTAGGCATTTTCCAATAGAGCAAAATGTAGAGCTTTCACTTTTCACTTTTTAGCTTTTCCACTAAACTAAACTTACAAAAACTATGATGTCTGAGAGATTAACTAACTTGCAAATAATTTAGAATTAACAAGGGATAGCTTGAAGCCCATTCCACCTCTACTCTTAGCTGTGTCCTGAAGGAAAGCTCAGGACCTAGTGGATGATAATCCACTAGGCACACCCCACCAACACTCAGACCTGGGTATGGACTGCAAAGCAACCTTCTCTGCTGGGTCTAAACTCCTGACTTCCTGCATCTGTACATTTCTCTTGCTCGCTGGAAAAAACAAAAAAACAACTCAGCACTCAGCAGCAGTGATGTTTCCTATTTTCTTTCAGATACATTTAATGAAATCTTTTTTTAAGCCTTACACCTAAAAGAAAGTGGATGTGTTCCAGGTTCACCCACGGGAAATGGGATGACCTGGGTGTGAGTCCTCACCCTCACTTAAGAATTTGAGACAAACCAAACAGCAGACACTCAAAACGAAAGGAAGGGGGAATAGAAAAGATTTGTTGGCAAATACGGCAGGTAGAGGGGAGAGAGACAGTAACTGGTCAACTCGTGACCAGACACCATCTGTCCTGCTCACAAGAAGGACTGGGATGCAAGTGGGGGCCACAGAAGCAAGAAGAGGCTCCCAGATTCATGTGTTCAGTCATACAACACATGTGGCAACTGGCTCCATCCCCACTTCTTCTGCTCAGAAGCATTGTTTCAGCTGTTGTAAGTGAGGGCAGGAAACATGGTACCTTCCCTTAAATGAGGTTCAATGGGTAATGAAAGAATGGTGGAACTCCTTGTTCTCAGTGTGTCTGTATTAACAGATGTGCCATCATCTGACTCAAAGGCAGATTTCTAAGTAATCCCCTTTTTCTTAACATATTTTAATAAACTGCATTATGAGCTCACCAGCCTCTACCTCCCTGACCAGAAGACATCTCACTGTTATGCCTGCTGTATTCTTAGGTCTCCCATAAAGTGCTGCACATTTACCAAGCAAATACAGAACATGGATGAATGAAATGCCTCCTGATTTCCCCTAAGCAAGACTGTCGGTCCTGCAAACCTCAGGTCAGAGTACTTTAATTCCTAGGAAAAAATCAACAACATATGAAAACCTCCTAAAGATGGAAGGACATATTCAATTAATGAAGAATAATGACTTTTATTGCTCACACAATTCACTTCTGCTCTCATCGTTCCCTAGAACTGCTTTCCTTCAGGTCATCCATGACCTTTTTGCTTGCCAAATCCTATACACTATTTTTTGGACTTCTTTTGAGTTACTCTTTCTTGCTGATTGTTTCTTTGGTGGGCCTTTCATGGTGCTATAGAGTAGAACCTCCTATGAAGCTTCTTCCTGTCTCTCCAGTTTCTTTTTATGACTCCTCTCCCAAAGACATTGTTCTCCAGGGTCCCTGAGGCTTTTCTAATTATCTCACCTAGTCTAAGGAGTTTAATTGTAACCTTTGTGCTTATACCTTCCAAATTGGCATTTTCAGCATTGTAGTCTCCTACCCTCCACCAGCTCCTTAAGTACTGTGAATGCTGGATGTACCGATGCATGTCTACCTGTGGTATGTTTATCTGAATTTGTCCCTCCCCTTTGAAATCATGGCTCTGTGCTTTCTCAGTCTCAGGGAATGCACCACTAGAAACATTGTCCTCAAAGTGAGAAATCTAAGAATCATGTATCTTCTTTCTCCATATTTCTTTTACTTAGAGATTCTCTCTAATCTGCTTTCTAAAGATATTTAACATCAATCCCTGTAAAACCTCAATGTCTACTTAGAGAATAATTAAAATATCATTTGAACTGGGTCTTTCATTCTTAGCATCTTTTCCCAAATTACTATCCATTTAGTTACCCTGGGGAACTACTTCATGAGCATATCAGTTGCATAACTCCAATGTTAAATTCTGCAGCAGAACCTTATCACAACTAGAATAAAATCTAAGCATAAACAAGTTCATAGAATCCTTTTTCTGCCTCTAGCCTACATCTCACTCATATGCTCTTTTCACTTGATTCTGCCCCAAACTGACCTAATGATCATGTCCTACAAGTCACCATTTTTCTTTCAGTATTCTTAGAATTTTAGTATTTTCTTGTAGTATTCCATTTCAACACCCTCATGTGATTCTTCCCTATTAAGAAAACAAAAACAAACTAAAACAAAAAAGTCTCCATATTTTTCATGAACAACTCTGGGTATGCCCTTGTGCTGTACTTCTAGTTTGAAAGCCAGAAAATAGCCCTGCTTTTATTATAAAAACAAATGATTTGCCTTTTAATGGTAGTGTCAAATGACCTAAAGTTGTTAAAGAGAACAACATCAGAAGATCATTTAAATTTTATCCAGCTTCAGAGATCTTTACTAGGTGAGGATACCCTCATTATGTGAAGGAGTTTCATGAAGAAATAACTGATTTGCTGATTCTACACATCCTACAGTCATATTTTCCCAAATAGGAATCATCTCATTAGAAAAGTTGGTGGAAATTTGTCCTTGACTTTTATAAAGGTGATTAATGTCACCATATCTGAATCTGGAAGGCATTAGGGCCAAGTACAAAAATTAGTTAAGAAATTTATAGGAAAAAGATGTCTGGTTTTTAAGGGTAGGTTCTAATGGTCTTTGGGATTTATTCAGTTGGTTGAGTCTTAGATCCTGGGGGCTGGGAAGAAGGGAACATAGCTGAGGTTGATGCTTTTGCTATTCAAGGTTTACTGAATCCTGTATGAGACAAAATGTGTAGAGTCAGTACCATGTCCTACAGATCAATCCCAGTGGTGGAAGTAATGATGAACTCACACAAAAATTAACTGGAAACCAAGATTATATAAAGATGAAGGAAGAATGGAGCTTGTTGAGAAACAATTCTTCTAACATAAATTCCTGCAGGCAATAACACTGAAAGATTTTGTTTTATTTTCCTAACTTTGATTGATTGATATTCAAATCAAGTTTTACTAATTTTTTATTTGTTTACAAAAACTATACAATTTGGTAATTATACAGTGTTGTCATACACTTTACTTCTACCAAAACTTGAGGCAACAACTCTATCACATACACGCTCTTTCTCCCCTGCCACCCACCACCTCTGCTAACGACCATCTTTTTTGCAGAGTCTAGAGCTATTTTGTTGTGTTTTGTCAGCTTTTTTTTTCTGTCATTGTGGTTTTGATGTACATTTCCCTTGTTAAAGAAATTGAGTAGTTTGTCATGTGCCTGTGGGCCATCTGTATGTCTTCTTTGGAAAATGTCTATTTTGGTCTTCTGCCCATTTTTTGATTGGGTTGGATTTTTTCATTGTTGTTGATTTGTATGAATTCTTTACATATGTTTGAAATTACCCCTTGTCTGACACATGATGTACAAATCTCTTCTCTTAGTATGCAGGCTGTCTTTTTGTATTTTTTTGTTTGTTCATTTGTTGAACTGCCTCTTCACACTTGTTTCTAAAGCAGTAATATCTCCATATCTCCCTCCAGGGCATAGATCAGGCAGCATTGCTCAGAAATCTTTATAAAAGATTAGGGCTTCCCAATTTAGGTTTTCTTCCCTGTTAATGTCATTGCTGCAGCAACAGCATTGACTTGCCCTGTCCACCACGCCCCATGGGGACTGAGTTTTTACTGGTCAAGTAAGTGAGTAAATGACCCTGGGTTTGATTCACAGGTCCCATTTCTTTATAGTGCTCATGTAATCAAAAGGGATAGATTGTTAATTTGCAAATAGCGCAAACTCTCACACCCTGAAGTGGTTTTTGACTGCTTATAAAATTTCATACCACTTTTTATTTTTGAGAAAAAATATTTTAGAAAATATTGCTTTAAACACTTAAAGCGCTACTAAAAATGGAAATACTTAGACCCAAGATTCAGAGAAAGAAAGAAAAATAATCCAGAGAGGTGAGAGAAGTATTATAGCACTTTTCCCTTTGGAATGATTTTTGATTTATTTGCCCTACCTAGTTCAACACCTTAGGGAAAAATAGAGTAAGATTAATTTTTTGTCAGTGTGGTAGTACATTCAGTCTTTGAAGATATCCTCCGTGTATGTCCTGAGGCTTCTACCCTCTTAATTAATCATTCCACTGCTTTCCACAGTCTACGAGGAATGATTTGAGTACTTTCTCTATCCTGGTTTGCCCTTCTCAGAGGAAGTTCCAGTTTGTCAATATTCTATGCAGAATATAACCCTCAGAAATGAGAACAATTCTCCTAGTGAAATAATTGATGTTTATATGAGTATAAACAATGAACTATGAACAAGATTAATAGATACAGTAAATTTTACAATAAGCAAATAACAAAATATTATGCACCAAAGAAAATTATATTGTTAAAGAATGCTTTTTTTTCCCCCTCTATTTTTATCTGTTTATCTACCTACTTCCCTCCCTATTATTCTCTACTGGGTTGAAGAGACCCTGACTCCCCAAATTCATATTCACTTGGAAACTCATAATTTAATCTTATTTGGAAGCAGGATCTTTGCAGATGTGATTCATTCAATTCAGGTCATACTAGAAAAAGTGTGGGTACTAAATCCAGTGACTGCTATCCTTACAAGAAGGCACTTATACTCAGGGAGATCACCATGGGATGACAAATGTGGAGATTAGTGAGATGCATGTCTACGTCAAGGAATGGCAAGGCAGGCCATCATCAGAAGGTAACAAGAAATAAGAAACGACTCTTCCCAACAGCATTTCTGGAGAGGTAGGTCTTGCCAGTATTTCCTTTTGGATATCTAATCACCAGGACTGTGAGAGAACAGAGTACAATTTTTCAAATTTTCATGTTTATGATGCTTCGATGTGGCAGCCCTAGCAAGCAAACACATTATCAGTATTTGTTTTCTATTGTTGCTGCAACAAATTCCCACATATACCTGGTCTGCCACAATGCCAATTTATTATGCTACAGCCCTAGTGGTTAGAAGTCCAGGAGATCAACGGGATGGAATTTCTCTGGATGCTCAAGGGGATAATCTGTTGCTTATCTTTCTCCCTTCTAGAGGCTCCCTTCTTCCTCAGTTCATGCCTCCTCTGCAACATCTCAATGTTTGCTTCTGTTCTTTTATCTCCTTATCAACCTTCCAACATCCTGCCTGCTTGTAGGGGAGTATATAATTGCACTGTACCCACCTTCCATAATCCAAGAGAATCTCTCCCCACTGGGTAAAAGTAAGAGAGAAAGAAGAAAAGACACAGAAGAGTGGAGAATATGCCCCATTTGATATTATATGCAGCTCCCTTTGTCACATACAATAATAATAAGACACTTTCTGGGGATTTAAGCCCAGATAACCTTTCAGAGACTCTCTAAGTTATGTCAACTACTTGCACATAGGTACGTAAGATTCAGAATGAAAAATGAAAGGCAATACCCCCAAATATCAAAATGATTACTCCTGTATTATGAGTTTCTGAAGGCTGGTCTATATGTATAAATACATTGAATATACTCAGCATATGCATTACAGATAGTACATTGACCACACTTGTAATAAAATGCTGCCATTTTTATGAGTCACATTGAAACACAGAATTTTGAATACTAATTAAAATGCTGACCAAAATGCCACAATGAATCATCCACATTTGACTGCACTTAAATTCCATCGGATAAATTTTAGGCTCATGCAGGGGCTTCAGCTCTGCCACCTATCCCTGGTCATGGATCTGAGAGCAGCTTTCTAATCAGAAAGGGCAGCAGTTCCATTTGATTTGATGCCACTGAGTAGATTTTAATTATTGCCAACCAGGCAATGTACCCTTTCCTTGCTTCACCAGTGTGTGACTTGGTGTCAGGCACATTTCTAGACACTGACACAGAGGAGAGTGATGCCATTTCTCTGGATGCACACATCCAGTTGGGAAGCACTGGACTAGCCCACATGGACTGAATGGAGCCAGGAACCTTTTCCACAACAGAAGAAGCATGTGAGGCCTGGGAGGGAGGTTCAGTGATGAAGAGGACTCTTAGATTCATTTTAAATAAAAACAAAGCTACTCTGCCAGGAAGTATATATGCACGTCTGCAGTCATCATGCCAACCATCTTCTGGAAGAACTGAAGGCACCTCACATTGTGCATGTCATGAATTGTACACACACTGTTGAAGGTGAAGCCACCGCCTGGGCTGGTTCCCCAAAGTGTGGGATTTGCCCTGGCTCTCCTCTTCCCATCTGCTTCCCATCACCTTCTGAGCCTCCTGAGAAGAAGCAGGCATTGCCAGGTGGGATGCAGGAAAGTGCAGGCTGGCAGAGGATCAGGTCTAGTGCCTGACTGTGGTGCCCCCGTGGACTAGCCCTCAGAGGGCCTGTTACACAACAGCAGATGCCTGGGATCAAAACACATCCTCAGATGGTAGGTCAGCGCTTCACTGAGCATCTCTCTGCCCCTGGGGTTCCCTCCACCTGCTACCAGGGTGGGAAGCCCCCTGGTGCAGGCGCAGCTGGGCCTACTGAAAGGCAAGTGACCCATGAATTCTAAATCTTTGAATACATGTTCTGACTTAATTGAGGATTCAGAAAATGACAGGCTGTTCTTTGTCTGTACTGGGCAGCATAGCAGCTAAGTTGAAGGCAGGTAGCATGGGGTTAGATTCCTGGTTTGGACGTGTTCATTAAACAATTCATGCTTTGGTTCAAACAAAATAGTATTAGAACTTCTAAGAAGATTAAATGATGCCAGGCATGTAAGGTTGTTAGTGGAATGTTTGGCAAATAATAAAACTCCAATCCATACAACTTGTTATTAACTTGCCAACATTAATCCTATATTTATTTGATGATAACTAAATCAGAGCCCTTCTTAGGAACAAGAGGTGGTGCTTGATATATTATGGGAAAGGGAAGCTTTTGAAGACCAAATTTTCTATGTACTTGACAGTAAAATTTTCTATGAGCTTGTGTCTTGTTTACTGTCTACTGTTTACTCTTTACTGTTTATCCTTGAAACAGTAAAGAAGCAAAGGAAGCTATTTTCCAGTGGAAAAAAATGTGTCAGACAGAAATTGAACGGACTTTCCATACCTGAAGATCCCTTCCCACACAATTTTATCTTTGATTCTAGAATCATAGTTGAAGACTGATAGCACAGACAGCAGAGGCAATTGGACGCCAGAGGATGGAGAGGCCTGTGTCCCAGGGAGATACAGTTGGGGCTCCGAAGAGGAAGTGGTGTGGGCAGTGGATTCTGTAGTCAAGAGTGACCTGATATGCACCAACATATTACTGCCTCTGTGAGCACCTCCTTTTTCAAGTATATAATTCTAAGCACCGCAGATAGGGAACATAAATAAATATATTAACATATTTATGTACAGAGAATGAAAGAAATGTGCTATGTGATTTTCATTATCTTTGTTGTTGTGTGCACATGTGTGCATGTGTTCATGTGATGTATGTATGTGTGCAACTTTTTCAGAAAATGTGGGATTTTATGTTTTATATATTTTTGGGTTTTACTGAAGTCCCCAAATATTACACATAAATCTGTATTTCTTGAAATATCTACATTAATCAATCCACTGAATTTCTGTTTTGAAAGTAAGAAAGTCAATATGATTACATTTCTTTTAGCATTGCAATTAAAGTATTAATCTCTTAATTTTGATTAACTATTTTCTTGCAGTGTTAGGATTTGCAAGATATGTACCTTTTCCTTATTGCTTTTAGCCTTGTTTCTCTGTTTCAATAGATTCAACATAAATTATCTGTTCATTTGTATAAATGATGTCAAATTTCTGAGCCTATTGTATGATTTCTCCATGAAATTCATTGACATCATGAGGATATTTCCTGGCATAGTTCTGTATTGGTTTTCTGAAGGCACAGTGCACTTTAAACTTCTCATGTAGGTTTTCTATGCTTTAGGAAAATGTTTTTGTATCATATAATTGAATACCATTTTGGTTTCATTTATTCTACTTATTTTAAGGAAGCCTTTGTTGTAAAAGTTGAGTGTCCTTTGTCTTTTTTAATATAGGTATCATTTTCTTTCTACTAAGGTTGATTGATATAAATTTCTAACTACTTTTGCATGAGTTTTCCCAAGCTTAGACCCTTCCATTTTGACTATTTCAAACTGTTCTATGCTTGCTTCTTTTGAATTGTTTTTTGTTTCTTTATTGGTTTTTATTGCTATTTTAATCTTCTTCCTGAGGTAGGGAGTTAAATGTCAATACCTTCTGTGATGTTGAAATTTCTTATTCAATCTGCTTTTTCCCTACTCTTAAATAAACAGTAAGAGTGAAATGTCAGGGACACAGAGTATAAGTCTATTCAGCAGTTTTCAAAGTGGCTCCACAAAGTTTCACAGTCCAGAGAATACGCAACTGACCAAGTTGACATTTGATATAATTGTTTTCAAATTGAGTACACCAATATTTTCACTTAAATTTTACATGCAACATGTAAATCTTTATTCATCTGGAGTTAATTTTTGTTTGTAACATAAGATAGTCCATTTTCCTGCACCAGCATGAAGAGTTTTATAGTCTGTCCCATCTCCATTCATTGAGTAGATGGCCCCACACATATCTCAGCCCAATTCTGTCTTACATCAGGTGTCAACATGATGTCTTTTCTTCTTTCTCTTTTACTTCCTTCTCTCCCTGGCCCCTCTTGGCAATTCTTAGTTCTTTACTATTTATTTTTTTAATTTCTGATATGTCCACAGTGGGGAAAAATTTGTATTCAAAATTTTGAATATTTTAGGGAAAAAAGTCTACAAAACATTCAGAAAACAGAAAATTATTGGCTTTTGATAAGCAGGTTAGTTGTTAATTAGCAAGAACTGATATCTGTGCTATTTTAAATATTCCTGATGTCCATGAACATCAGGATTCTCTTCATATCTTTTAGTTGCATTTACTAAACTCAATAAAGTTTCTAATTCCTCTTGCATTCGAAACGTATGCTTATTTGTTTGTTAGGTTCATTCCTATCTACTGTACAGATTTTGTTAATATATCAAGATAAAAATTTGTATTTTCTATTTGTTTGTTCTAAATATGAAAAGTAATTATATAACTTTTCTCATGTCCTTTAAGGCTTTTTATAGTTATAATGACAGTTTTATCACTTTCTTCTTACTGTTTGTATTTCATCTTCTTAAAAATATTTTATTTATTCATTTTATTTTTTAATTATTGTACAATATTGTTTATGTTTACATGGTTGTATTGTACCCCCTATTCCCCATCCCCCCCTTACCCCCTTGCCCACTCCAGTCACTCAAACTCCTCTTGCTGCAAGCTGTTAATCTATGTTTGGTCTGCTGGTCTTTTCTTTTTCTAGAACTACGTCCTTTTTTCCTGGTTGCCAATTTGCACTCTTGGACAGCTGCAGACGAGGTTGTTCAGATCTCCAGGAATAGCTAAGTTTCCATAGCCAGGCTGAGCACATTGGGAATCTGTTGTCAGGCAGATATGTGGTACGCAGATTCTCTAGGATCCTTTCTGTCACTTGTTGCTGGTTCTATACCACACAGTTCCAATATCCGGGTTTGGGAATTTAACTCCCAGCTGAGGGTAGTGAGGCATTCATTGCTGGGTCAGACTTCTCCAAGTCATTGGTCGAACTCCTCTCCTCTCTCTCGTTAGCACTTCTACCATGGGGCCACAGCTGCTTGTGGTGGCTTTCTCCCCACGTTGATTGACAAAGGAGGGAGCCTCCTTCACACTGCACATTACTGTGGGCTCAGGGTTTGACTCTCCAGTGCCAGAGACAATGCATGTAGAAATCTACACTAGGTCATCTCAATTGCTGGTTTCACCTTCCTGTCTCAGTGGTTGCCAACACAGTGCTTGTCCCCCCCAAGTGATAAGTGTATCCAGGGTCATTATAACTTCCTTTCCTCAGTGTTATATCTGCAGCTGGAGAGACTGGCTTTTCCATTCATAGTGCAGGTCTATTGAGGTTGGAGTGAACCGGAGGAGGAACCTTTCCCTCCCCCCCCCACCCCCAGCCCATGCCCAGGCCGAGGTACTCAGCCCCCACCCCTGCCCATGTGGAGGCAGAGGAGTATGGCTTCCCCAGCCTTAGATCCCTGGACTTGGAGTCCCTGAGACCCTGGGGTCCCAGTGGCATAGGATTCACCTTTGGCCCCCCACGCCTTCCAGCAGCCTAGGCCATGGCAGGGGTGAATTGGAGCTCCTCTCCAAGGGTCCACATGGTTCTAAAGGGAGTATATTTCATCTTTCTTATCTCATTGTTTTGGCTTAGGTTTCCAATAGAATTCAGAATCAAAATAGAAATCATGTCAATTTTTCTCTGTTTCTGATGCTGAGGGGATTTTTCTAATAGTCACATTTCAAAAATATTACATACTATGATTTAAAGATATAATCATGAACAAATAGCAGAATAACCTTTTCATGCCTAATTTATTAATAGTTTTAGTTGGTTTGCTTTACTCATCAATCAGGATTGAATCCTATTAAATCCTTAATCTGATATCAATGAAATGACCATTGTGTTTTCTCTTGTTCATGTTGCAAGAGATATTTACTGATTTTATCTATTAAATAATCCCTGAGAAAAACCTAATTTGGCAAATTTTCTTTCTACATATTTTCAAATTTGATACACTGATGTTTTCCTTAACTTTCATATCCATGAATAACCCATGTCTATAATTTTCATTTTATATACTGTCAGTGTCACATTTAAGGTTATTGGCTCTTCCTTAATCTCTAGATAAATGGTTTGGGGGAGGAAGACAAAAAAATGAGAGAAACTTTTGTGTCTTTTTTCACCAAAATAGAAATTTGCCATCTCTGGGTTTTTTTGTGTGTTGTTTTTTTGTTTTTTGTTTTTTTTATTGTCATGACTTAAGGGGCAGATGCTACAGTCATCTAGTGGATAGATGCCAACTTCAACTTCTAAGCACTCTGGCTGCCCAGGCAGCTCCCCTACCAAGAATTCTGTTGAGGACAAGAAGTCCTGTTGCAGAACATTTTAAATAAGATTAGAAAGATCAGCTTCCAATAGTTGGTAAAATCTGCCTGTGTTTGGTAGCATCTGTATTTGGAAATAACTTTGAAGTAATCAAATAGAGTTCATATTTTATAGTGGAGGTAGTGGAGGTAAATTTAGGTGAAGTAATATTAATATTAATGTCATCTGAAATAAAACTGTTGGAGGCCTTACATTTGTTTATTTATCAAATTTTTATGATTTAGTACTCTATGCATGCAAGGGTCTCTGTCAGATGCTATAAGAATGCTAAGATGAAACACCCTACCCTTTCGGTAAAGAGAGTGGAAAGAGATGTATAGTGAATTAAAACAGATGAAAGAAGCAAGAGCCATGGGAAGAACACAAAGTGAGAGAAAGAAAGCAATCATAAATCTAGACCACGGGAATCAAAGAAGGAATTTGGGAAGGTATTTTCTATAAGCAGATAAGTAGGAACTGTATGATGTGGTCTGGGTTGGCAGACAGGAGTAAATCGTTATGTGGAGAGCTGAGGAAAGCAACCCTCACACTAGTAATCTCATTATAAAAAGAAACTGAAATTGAGTGATGGAGGCCTCACCTGACAAGCTACAGGTCTCAAATTCAAACCCAGAGTTGGGGGTTCCTGAAGCTTTCTGTTGGGATAGTTGATGGTCATAAATGGTACTCTAGTTCAAAATACTTCAGAAGCCTTTATAAAGCATTAGTAGTACATGAGATATTATTTAAAATTTGAGTATGCCTAGCATTTCGTCCAGTGATTCCACTTCTTGAAATCTACCCAAAAGACACAAAAACACTAATTTAAAAGGAAACCTGTACTCTTATGTTTATTGCAGCAATATTTACAATAGCCAGGATATGGAAACAACCCACATGCCCCAAAACAGACAAATGAAACAAAAAGTTGTGGTATGTTTATACAATGGAATACTCAGCAATCAAAGAAGATGAACTCATGTCATTTGAAGCAACATGGATGGAGCTGGAAGGATTTATGCTACCTAAAACGTCAAAAGGGGAAAGATAAATAGTGGATGGTTCACTTACATATAGTATAGAGAAAGTGAACAAAAGATTAAGAAAATAAGACAGCAAGCCATTAACAGAACTGAAGCATAGAGCAAAGGAGGGAGGAGAGGGGCAAAATAGGGAAGGAATAAACACAGGGGGTCATAGTGATGGTTTCACAGGTGATATGGTGGTGGTGGGAGAAAAAATACATGTAATCAAAAAATATCTAAAAATTGAGAGTTTCTTTTAGGTCCCATTTTATTCACATTCTGGCTTTCTAATGCAGAACTCTCTCAGAAGCTGATTTGGTGCTGTTGTGCATTTGGGTTAAATGATTACATTTTGTCATCTCCACCCCCTATACTTCTAGTTTCCTGACTGCCACCAAAGTTTGTCTCTTTGGTCACGTCTCACAAATGAGGAAGCCAAAATTCGGTGAGCTACTGGGATTCCCACTGTGTCCAAGCCCATGCAGGGACAATGGAAATATATATATATATATATATATATATATATATATATATATATATATTTTTTTTTTTTTTTTAACCAGAAATGCAGAGCAGACAGCTGCTGGGGCCTGAGGGCCCATGCAACCTCCAGAGTCCTTGTTCCCTTGATCTCAGCTCAGTCAAGCTCACTTTTATTTGGTGTGAGTCCAGCTGGGCATAAAATTCAGTAAATTTCATAGAAAAATTTGTTCATCATGACCAAATATACCCAAGACTCTGAGAGAACAAAATCTTTTTTTATCAATAATCCTAAGAAACTTTAAAATGACGATAACTCCTTCCAAAGTTACCTCAATTAAACAGCCTCACATCACTGTCTTTTTTAGTGATGAACCATCGGCAAGCACTCACGTCAGCAGTCAACTCACCAGTGAAGAAGAAATAGCAGCTACAGTGTGAGATTGTAAAATCTATTCCTTCCTGATCAATCCACTGAATTTCAACTTATCCAGCTTATATAACAGCCAACAAAATATGACGAACTCAATGGTTTCCAAGGAGAGGGGAACTCAAGCATCTCACTTGTGCCTGGCAATCCCACAGGAACATATGAACATACTTGAGTATATAGTATATATGTTATATATTTTTTGTTACTATATAGGTCATATATCTCATGGATATACAATTTGCACACATTCACATAATAATATGAAACATATTGCAAACAAAAACATATGTGTATCCATGCACATATGTATTAACATATGTAGATCCCTGTGACACAGGTATATGAGCTGATAAATATAAAGCTAGGCAATAGTACAAAGAAGGAAAACTAATATTTCCCTTTGAAGTTCCAAATATGGAAGAGAAATGTACAGTAAAATAGGTGCTGTATGATCACTTGGTGACTGATCACAAAAGCATCATTAAACAGGAAATTTGATATAAGGACATTTGGTAAACCTATATGAACAATTTGAGGCAATTTATTAACTCACTGGTGTCATAAGAAGTCCTATTCTTGAAGATGTATCACAAAATTTTAACACCATTTTAGAGAGGGTTATTTTCTCAGCTATCAGGAGTTGAGGGACTGGTGAAAATAATGCAAGAGAAGAATGTACAGGCTGGAGGTCACTATTTGTGAGACCTGTCATTGTAATACTTAGAAGCAACATTCAGAAAGAGATTTTTTTAAGACATGATAAAGTATTAAAATTGATAGGAGCAAAAGAAGAATATGCAAATGACTGAGTGTTTTTCATAGTGAAACTGCCCTTTTGATGCATAAGTGATGGACTCAGGCATTCCATCAGCATTTCTGCCGCATTGAAACTTAGTTGTCAAGTCCTCTACTACCCACCACAGCTGTAAACGAGGCCAGGTTTTATTCCAGCAGAAGAGTGGGGTTGGTCATGATAAACATGTTATTCTTGACCCTATTGTGCATGGGGAACTGTTTGAGGAATTTCCGCATGTTATGAGAGTGTTGAGATCTAATTTTCAGACTTATAATTCTCACCTCAAATATAATACAACATAAATGGATAGAAAATTTCAAAAATGCCACTTTCCTGGCACATTCTACCTTGACTCCTCAACACAAAAGGAATAGATGGATTTCTTTTTCATAGAAAGCTGAATAATGTACTGTGTGTCATCTTTTGAAACAAACATGCCTTCACCTAGAGGGGTTTTTAGAGTAAGCTAGAGGTAAGAAGTACAAGGATTGTGTGTCTGTCTGACCTACATAATTTCGTAAAATCTTGTCTCTGCCCACTGGGGATCTCCAGGTTCTCAGAATAAGAATAAAGACCAATCTATCCTGAGCTGATCCTTGCTATTCTCTATAGGGTGTGGATAGTGATAGTCTCCTGCTGGGGGAAGGATGGAATTAAGGGCAAGAGGTGGAGGAAATGATCTGCTTTGGGGAGTTTAAAAAATATAAAAGCCTGTCATGTGAGAATTAGTCTGGGACATTGTAACATCCCAAAGTATAAAATGATAGGTCAAACAAACATCTTGGGAATCAACCAAAGTTCCCTATTTTAACTTACGTTACTCCTGGGATCCTAGGAATTGTGATGATGGAGTGGCAAAGTAGAGCTTTTCTTTAGTTTAATGATCATCCCATAGGAGAAAATCAAAATGATTAGAATAATGTCCAAGTACTCCAAAACCATAAGAGAGAGAATATATCAGAGGCCATCCTAGAAAAAGTAAATACTGTGGAAAAACAGTAGGCTGGTCAAAGAGAATTTAGTAAATTCAAGTAAGTTCTTAAGATACTGAGGGGATTGGTTGTGGTAATATACATTTGAGGATAGTGATCCAATACTTCTAAATCACATGCAGCATTGTAAACCAATGTGGCTTCAGTAAAATTAAAAATAAACAAGTAAATAATAAAAAAAAAAATAAAGGAGATACCAAGGAGATTATTGTGATTGTCCCCAGCACTCTTGGGGAGCATTTGGGAAAAAAATAACAACAGGAGTTGTATATAAATTATGCACTAATGGTATGCTAGGTGCCTTTATGTTTATTTCCAAGCAACATTTTCCATAATCCTCACAACTCCTCAACAATACACAGTCTCAGGACACACGAAGAATATGATGTTTGCCCTGTGGCACTATCCATACTTACATGGCAGGTTCTGACTTGTAGATATTAAGAGGATCATAACTCAGATAGATTTCTTTTAAAGGAGCAGGACTGTCTGATTGTGAAATGTGTGAACCCAAACCTTTGGTCACTGGGACATCCAAAGAGAGATCATGAGTGCCAGAGCTAGGAGACTTCCTGTGCTGGTAAGGTCTTGAAATGGAAATGACTTAAAATCATTGACAATTTTAAGGTTCTGTGGCAGTAGAATTTGTGACTAGATAAATAGAAAGTGAATTTTTATCTTAGTCTTGGCAAAAATGAGCCCTGGAAGATCCTCTTTCTGCTCACTAGTGTTTCAAAGGCCATTTCTGGAAATGGCTGGTGCAGTGCAAATTGCTTTTATAAATTCTCCTTCCATACAGTTTGTGGTTAATTTGTCTACAGACCTTAAATCTGGCAGAACTTTATGAGCCAAGACTCTCCATGCAAGTATAATTAAGAGACACTTTACAATTTTAGGTTCTAAATGATGGCTTAAAGGCAGAGAGATTTTGTTTTAAAGGTGAAGAACAGAAAGTGCAAATTAGAAAAAAAATTACCCCTCATCTGATATAAAAGAAGTACAAACTAAAGTGGAAAATTTTGGAAACACAGAAAAGTAAAGAGGTTAAAATAACAATGACCCTGAAGCCCAACTGGGATATATAATCACTTGTAACAATTCATCAGGGTCCCAATAACCCAGCAAACACTTCCAGCTCCATTTTTATAGCTTCATAGAGGAAATAATGTTTTCTACAAAAGGAGTTCTCAAACTTCTTGCCTCCAAATTGTATTACATCTTACAAATCATTTACAATTCCCAAGAGTTTATTTATCTGCTTTACTGTTGATTTTTGCTATTGGATATTCAATTTGAGAAGATAATTAAATATGTATTTTCTATTTTGTTTAAAATTGCAATAATATTTCACCTTTAAGTGAAATCACCTGAGATTTGTCTTTCTCTTCAGGTTTGTTTCGCTTAACATCATTCCCTCCACTTCCATCCATAGTGCTGCAAATAGCCAGAGTTCATCTTTTTTATTTATTTTATTTTTTATAAGTTGACTGATATTCCAGGTAGCCAGAGAAAGACCATGTGATACTGATGGTCTCACTTCTATATGGAATATACAGAAATAGAAAGAAATTGACAGAACCAAACCAAAGCTAACTGGAAATGATTGCAGAATTGAGGTCACTGGAGGGGGAAGAGGAGGATAGAACAAAGTGAGGAGGTAGCCCAATGTACATAATAAAGGGGTATGGATGTACCAGGGTGGGGTGGGGTGGGGTGGGGTGGTAGACATCTAAGGAGATATGGACCTAGTTTCCTGAATCAGAGTAACTTAATAAAGAAATAAATTTCTTAATAAAGAAATTGCAATAGTAACTGTTAAATATTAATGAACACAAATAGCATATTTTTGTGCAATAACTATTTTTCAAATCAACTTTTAGTGAGAATGGCAGTGTTTTACAGATCCTTCTAATGTCTGCCTTCATGGAAAACAGCTGGATTCTTGCAACTGACTATGCATTCTAACTTTTGTAAGATGTTGAACTGCTTGCAGAAGATCAAGCCTCATGGACATGAAATTGGAAAAGGAAGTAATATTTTCAGTCTTTTTCATATGATTTTAATGTCCTATAATCTCTGAAGAACTCTAATGTCTTCTCATGAGAAGCAGAATGTGAAGTACCAAATAATATCTCAGTATTATAAAAATAGTTTTAGCTTTACAAGCTTCCTAGAAGAGTCTTGGGGTCACTAAGAAGTGTCTTAATAGACTTTGAGAATATATATTATGTATATAAAACCCAGATATATAATATATTATTACATAATGTTACAGAATATATATGACTAATATATAATTATATAGATTCTATAGACTGTAGTATAATATACTATATATAATATAGTATAAAACACTCAATTATATATTATGTATATAATGTGTATTAATATATAATAATCATATCTATTATATGATTTTATACATATAATCACTCAACACTATTTTTAAAATATTTTTTAAATAATAAAATATGTTGTAATTGGTTAAATCATCTCCATGTTATTTGGGCATTTAGTTCAATCCTGTCTTATACTAACAAAAATAATATTGAAATAAATATCCTTTATCTAAAATTCTGCATCTGAATTATATAGTCTATATACATTTCAAATATATATATAACTCTGAATAATATATATACACATAAAGGGAATATTTTTTAAAGCTGATCACCAGAAATTGAAGATTATATTTCCTGGTACTTTCTATTTTTTAATCAACATGATTTCAAGAGAGATTTTACAAATTTGTATTTATCAAATAGGGCATAACTTGATATTTTACTATGTCCTCAGCAGCACTGAATATAATACAATAATCCTTGCTCTGCTGGCAATTTTTTTTAAATTCTTTACACATCAGTGAGGTTGACTATTTTTATGCTTATTAGTCACCAATCAGTATTCTGTATTATATCAGCAGGTTTTCGGACATTGCTGTTAAGCACCCATTCTGTCACTGTGACAGGTGTTTGTATATCTGATCAATGTTGCTACTATTTCCTCTAATAACATAATACTGAAAGCAGGGATACAATAATATATTAGTTTGTTAAGTCAGCTGCAACAAAGTCATACAAACTGAGTGATTTAAACAGCAGACATTTATTGTCCTGCAGTTTTCAAGTCCAGAGGTCTAAAACCAATGTGTAAACAGGACTGATTTCTGAGGGCTGAGGGGGAATTTGATTCTTACCTCTCTCTGGTTTCTGGTGGATTCCTGGCAATATTTGGCATTCTTTGGCTTGTAGAAGCATCATCTCAGTCTCTGCTTTCACTTTTCATGGATACTTTTCATTTGTGTGAAGATAGCGCACGTGTGCTTGTTTGCTCACATGTGTACACATGTGTACACGTGTGCAGGTGTGTGCATACTCATATGCAAGCAGATTTTTCTTTTTTATAAGGACATAAGTTCTACCAGATCTGAACCTCCGCCACTACAACATGACCTCATCCTCAATTATATCCTTACTTCAAAATAAGGTCACATGTTGAAGTACTTAGAGCAGTGATGTCAGTATAAGAATTTTGGAGGGATATAATTTAAACATAGTTCAGTTCATAACAGAATATTTCACAGTCTTGCCTTATCAGGTGCACCATAAAGTTCAAACATTGAGACAGAATCCTAATATTTACCCCCATTTCCACTAAGAAAACTTCTGTCTTTTTGTGACCTATCCATTGTGGGATATAAGCAAAAGAGTCTTTGTGGTT
This sequence comes from Uropsilus gracilis, assembly GCA_004024945.1. NCBI lineage: Eukaryota > Metazoa > Chordata > Mammalia > Eulipotyphla > Talpidae > Uropsilus > Uropsilus gracilis. The sequence continues at coordinate 31,686 of PVHY01008004.1, forward strand.
ATCACCACCACCGCCATCATCATCAACCAGAATTTACTAGCTAAATGCTACTGTGTGATTGAAATTACTGGAACCTTTTACTTCTGAAGAAGGCAAGATTGAAATCAGAATTATCACCATTTGAAAGGAATCTATGGCTCAGGTAGATAACCCTGCCCATGATTTTGCTGACAACAAGAGCCCCTTTTGTGAGAAACATTGAACTGCTCTTTGATAGGCGCGCACACACACACACACACACACACACACACACACACAGCATATAGAATGGTGAATTCTTAACCAACACAAAAATGGTAATGTATAAATTCAAAAATTTAGTTTCCTAGAACAACAATTTCTAGTTTTTTTTAAAAATAACTGCAATTTCTTGTAAAATATATTTTCTGCATGCTTTGTAGCTGTATTAAGCTTTGTAGTTGGTATGAAGATTTTAAGTGTTATAGGTAGGCATTATAACTGTTGAGGGACTTGTTCCTTTTCATTAATTATCAGTAAATATAAGATTAAGATACATGCATAAAATACTCAGAGGCAATATTTAATCTTTCATAAGATCATTGCTCTGTTGGGCTAATTTCTAACAGTACAAAATGGGTTTGCTGTATTCTCGTCACAAATTATAAACATTCTTTATATGCTCCATTTATTTTTTAATCATGGAAAGAAAACAATATCAATTCTCTTTCCTTATGCCACTCACATAAGTATTTCTCATATTTATAATTGCCCATTGCAATTGTAATATTAGGGTAAGTCACAATTCAAAGTTTAAAAATTTTGATTCTAGTCACAGAGTCAGCCAACAACCAATCCATCCAGACACACAGAAAAGGAAATTTATAGCAACAATGTTACAATGGCCAAAAAGAGCTCAGTTCTCCACTGTTACATTAATGGATAAATGCATTCTGACATTTTCAATTAATTGGGGTAAAGGGCAGTTAAAATAGGTGTATCAGGATGGCTGAATCTCAACAACAAAATACTGGGAGAAAAATAGAATTTATGTACTATAAAGGGCAGACGTTTGTAAACTGCAAGAATATGTCATTCAAGAATACAATTGATGTATCCAGTCTGCAAAAAAGAGGAAAATTATGAGGGGATTCAGGAGTGGAGTTTTTGATGATAGGAGATGGCGGGGGGAGGTGGATAAGACAGGAAGGACACTTGGGAATTCATGAAGTCCTGTTTCAAAATCAGGCTGGTGAGCAGGTTTGTTGTCATTGTAACTATTCTTTCATATATTCTTGATCTTTAATAAAACTATATCTGAAGTGAAAGATCTGATATTTAGACTCTGACATCAAAGGGAGGAGGTAAAGGGTGACTACAGGACTGAACATCCCATGGCCATCACTTACTGCCTACTTTCCATGAGTTTCTGCTCTGGGGGACTTTCAGAGTGGGCTGAGAGAAGGCATATATAAAGCAGATTCAGTTATTGCCCCTGAGGAACTTGAAGTCATTTAGGAGTCAATATTTATCTGAAGAAATTGCCAATGATCTGAGGCAGCTGACATGTTCTTAATTACATGGGTTTTTATAATGACACTGATTTCTGAAGAAAAAGCTATGTGATCTGGTTGTGATTCATCTCACACACTTTAAAATTTCTGTATCAAATGACAACTTTCCCATCACACTCATAGTATAGACCAAGGCTTATACATGAATGCACAGGGCCAGTAACATTCCAGTTCCTAGGCGTAGGCTTGCTCTTCCCAGTTCCACAAATCCACTTAGTGCCCAACCCCAGGCCACTGCTTCTGCTTACAGAGCTCCAGATTCGACAAGCCAGTCATTCTTTTGTGCTTTTGCACATGCTTGTCTATCTGAATGGAGCCCACAGCTGGATTTGGATGTCTAATTAACCCACCTACGCCCCCCAAACCCAAGGCAGAAACCCTTTCTTTACCCATTGCCTGGGGTAGACACTCCTAAGAGACCCTAACACTTGTTTCTCTCAATAGCACATACTACATAATTAATTGCCAGCTACTTTGCTATATATTTCATATTTCTATGAGCTCCCTGAGTTTATGAAAGCCACAGGTTTACATGAGGAAAAGTCTTGATAATCAGAAAAACCAAATAAGCCATGAGACAGTATTAAATAAAAGGGCATGAGTGATTCCTCTGAATAGTATAGGGGCTCACAGAAAGTGTAGGCCACATTTTTTTGGAGGAAGTAAGAGCTGAACTGGCCTTTGAAAGGTAGGCTTGGATCAACAAAAGAAAGGGAGCCACTTTCCCAAAGAGAAATCACAGTAAGAAAACATTTGGAGGAAAGAAGTCATCTTGGCCACAGTGAAAGTACAAGTCTGATGGAGCAGGAAGTTCTTAGCACTGAAGGGGATAACTCTGAAATGGAAAATGAAACTAAACTAGGATGATGGTGGGGACTTGATCCCCTGTGCAATGGAAAGAACAATGAAGGGGTGACATCATCAGAGTGAGCCGATGAAGCTTTTAAGTCAATTATTGTGTGAACAGGAACAAAATGATTCAAAATTGAAACTGGAAATGTCAAACTAAGCTTGTCTTTCTACCCCTGATTACAAAAACATAATGAGCCTTAAACAGCCCCTGCCTTGGTGCCCCTCACGAAGGATGCCGGCAAATTGGAGGCAATAGGAGAGAATGATTCATTCCAATTACTTTTTCAGAAATAAAAGAGGAAGTAATCCACTTCAGTGCTCAGGGACGCTGTTAGGTGCCTGTAAGATGCATTGATTGTAGCCAGGCTTTAGTGAGCTAAGAGGGAGGACTTTCCAGGTAAAAAAAATTCAGCAAAGTAAAATACTTTTCCTCTGAACAGTGCTAGGAATAGACTATGTTGATGGGGTTATATGCTCCAAGGGAAGAGACATCTTGAGAAATGGGATCTTCTTGAAAACCCTGGAGAATGTGGAGTCTCTCTCTCTAGTCCTCTGCTGTCCTGGAGCCCTGGACAGATAGATTCCTTTGCTGACTGTTGCACAGGGCCCGGGTGCTCAGTGAATCACCTTTAAGCTTTTAGCCTTCTCTTATCCAGTATGATGTGTCCATCCTTCTGTATTAGTGCTTTCTGCTTTCATCTGTTCCTATGCTTCAGACAAACATTCGCTCTAGAACTAGGTTGCAGGTGACAGCAGAGACAAAATAGTGGAAACAGATAAGGCATCCTTAAGTAAAATTTTTCCCAATAGACACAAGTTTGAATTGATTTATTTCATGAAGTACCATTGTTTTATATCTTTGTTATTTTTTGACAGGATTTCTTCCCTCAGGAATGGCCATCATAACCCTGCCACTGTTGAAGAACCCACAGTTCCCTACCACAGTTCATATTCTCTCTGAACCCCTAGTCTCTTCTTCTCTATCCCACTCTCCCCTGTTCTCTCTCCTTGTTTTTTTCTTCCCTACTGCTTACTTCAGAGCCATGGTCAGCTTTCAAGGGTTAGTTTTAAAGTTTGTCTATGCAAGATGTGACAAACTGGGTTGAAGAAGATGATCAGTAAGAAAAAGGAGGCACTGAAAGGATCCAAATAGGCACAATTGGCCACCCACAACAAAGATACACCTGGAAAACAAAGCACAGGCTACTACTGTATCCCAAGGAAACATGTTCTCACCTGGAAAAAGGACATGGCTGCAGTAGGGAGAAGGAAGAATGTAATGGACTAAAATGTGACCGACAACCATCAGTGAGAGAAGAGATGGAGTGACCAGAGGGGGCCAAAAGGGAAGGGGAGGGCAAAAAAAGTAAACAAATTTTAAAGGCAAAAAAGGCAAAAAAAAAACTAAACAAATTTTATTTAATAAAAACTAAATTAAAAAACAATAAAATTTGCCTTTGTCCCTTTGTTTGGTTGCTTAGTATTCTACATCTAAGTGAGATCATCTAGTATTAGCTTTCTCCTTCTGGCTTATTTCACTTAGCATCATTCCTTCCAGTTTCATACATGTGGCCATAAATAGTATGGGAAGACTAAAATTGTATCTACCATTCAGTTCAGTAATTCCACTTTTAGGTATCTATCCAAAGAAAACAAAAACACTAATTCAAAAGTCACCATTTTCAGTAGCTCTTGCAGCCAGCAGATTTGGATTTTAGGTGCAAAATAGAACTTAGGTTAAACTTCACCTTAGAAGAATGTGTAAAGCTCAGGGTGTGGGGAAGTTCTTTTCACATTCAACCTTTGCTCCTCTGCAAGCTTTGTGCTCTACCCAGACCCATTTGGTACTGCACCAACCTTTAACATCTAGCTTATCTTAGAGAAATATGAAAGTGTCTTTGCTCAGGGAATAAGTGCAGAGAACTAACATTTATTGAGGGAACACATGGTCAGGCATTGTGGCTGGTGCTTTATGTGTATTTTATCACATCTTCCTGACTGGAATGTCAAGGCAATAGGCAATGTGAAAGAATTGCAGATATGCTGAGAGAGTTGATGTTTCCAACCTTTGCGGTGTTTAAACAGCTTCTGGGTTACCAGACTTCCTGGGCAAGTCAATTCAACGACAAAGAACCCTGACAAGAACAGAGGTAGTTTGCATATAATTAAAGCATTTTTCCACATACTGACTGTTGGGTTAACGCTGTTCCCACCATTTCACACATGGTGGACTCAGAACAACTAGTAACTAGCAAACTGGTCAGTATCAGATTGCACATGAGGGAGTGACTGGAGTGCAGCACATTGGTCTGCCTGGAACCAAGGGATGCTTGCACTGCTCCCTCTTCTGTTGACCAGACTCCCAGAGAGAGTGCAGTCTTCAAGGTTCAGGACAGCTCTCTTTTCTATTTCCAAATTCACAGAGGCAAAGGGCTCAGATTTCAAAGCTGAAGTAATAAAGGAACTGGGAAAATCTCCTAGGCAATATTAAGTTCTAGAACATGCAGAACTGTCTGGCTGAGTGGTACCATCAGGTCACAGCAATCCAGTGATGGCAGAAATTAACTGATCCAAAGCCTGGGTGCCCGAATGGCTGGGTGGGGATCCTGGACAATGGGGCAGAGTGTGTGGAGAACTGGAGCTTATCTTTTCTTTAATTTCCTTTTCAAATATCTTTCATTGCCAAGATAACCCAGATACAATTATGTCTCCCCTTTCTCTGGTGCAGTCATTCAAAAGTGAATTTTCAGGTCACAGGAGTTCTGTGTGCCCTCCTGTTGGATAGCAGTGCTCCATTTCTCCAGGGTACCTTGTGAATCACATTCTCTCTCACATGTCAGTCTGTTTGTACCTGTGCTCCAACCATTGCATGTGCTGAGGCCTCTGCTCCCTAGTCCCTGAAGCTACTGTCTTTGAGGCTACTTGTCCCTGCTTGGGTGACATCTTGGTCATACTTGCCTCTGAATTACTGCTTTTTGTCCTTGAAAGTTTTCACTTCCCACCGCCACCTGTCTTTAGGAGATCTTATTTCCCCAGTATCTTCTGGCAGCAGGCCTCAGCTTGGCACTCTATTGGTCAGTCCAATTCCTTGTTGGTCAGTCAAGTAGCAGCTTTATCATTTTGCTTGGTTCTCATCATAGACACAGCCATTATTCACTATTAGGACTATGGTTCTGCTCTAGACTCCTAGCTCCTGGAGAGCACCCCCAGGAGTATATGTTACTTCAAACATTTAGGGTGTTTCAGCCAATACCCACTACACTATGGTCTTCTCTCTTCAATCATCAGGCCATGTTGCTAAGCTTATTTCATAACAGCAGTTTCATCATCCCTCAGAGTAGATTCTCTTCATAAGGAAACATATTCTTTCTTATTATTTCATTTCTCTGGATTGTCCCTCCCCAGTTCCCCAGGTGTACTGTAAATACATTGGCATCCTCCCCTTGTAGTGTTGGAGGGCACCCGCTGGGTATCTATACTAGCATTACTGATACATTGATAAGCTAGGAAAAAGGAGTTACTTCCCCATTGCTTTGGAGTTGGTGCTTTCCATTAACATAATTGACATATATATTGATAAAGAAGATACTCCCCATTCCTATATATTGATAAGGATGCACTCTTTTGCTGTTTTGGAATTGTAAATTTCAAGATTAGAATTCCTATAAAGGGAAAGGAGGAAGGAAAAACAAAGTCTTTGTAATCTGAGTTGTTTGACAGAACTCTTTCCTGAGAGCTGTTTGACAGAACTCCCTCCTGAGTCCTGTCCAAGCTGGAAAAGAAGAAAAGATTGTTTTTGTAAATGTGACATGATTGACAAGGCTATTCCTGAAAATGTGGGAAACAAAATTAAGGATATAAAATAGAGTTGAGGACAAAGAAGAAGATCAGTCATTTTTGGATCAGTGATTTTGTGGTGAGACTCTTTTGAAGGAAAGAAGGATGTGAGCAGGACCGCCGCATTCCCAGGGTGGCCAGCCTGGCAATGGGCCCACGCCTGTTGGACTCATGGCCTTAGCACATATGAGCTGAGTGTGTATTTTGGAAAGTCTAAGGAGTTTGGAGGTTTGTCTTCAGTTGATTCAGATGCTTTTGGAGCAGCTATGAATGAGGCCTGAGTAAATGGACTTTGTTGATTTCTAAATCTTGGAGTTTTAATACTGCCCAAAGTATAGAGGATGTTGCAGGAGGAGGAAGACATTGTGCCTTCGACTACATGCTTGGAGGAAGCTGGAACATTCCAAAGAATGCCCTACATTTGGAACAGCATCCTATTGAACCCTGAATGATTGGATATGTGGTGAGATGATGAGACTAAAGGACTGTTTGGACTATGGTGGGGTAATTAGGGTTTCTTACATATTTATTTTGTAGTACATATTTAGATAATCACTTTGTTTAGTAATAAATTGTCAACTCACTTTAAGATTCTGTTCTGGCTTTGGAAATTTTACTAAGGTGACTGTGAATGGTGGGAAGGACCCACAATGTAAACTGAAGTTTCTAATTTTTTTCTTCTGTCTGGTCTGGGAAAGAGTCAAGGAAAATAGCAGAAGAAGCAGCAGGTGTTTGAATTAAAAAAAAAAAAGGTGACTGGTGTGTGAGAATATAAGTGTTAGTAAAGGCATTTGCCCAGTAGCTTGCTATAGGTTAGGGCTTGAGTCTGGTTTAGAAAAAAACTGGGAAAAGGATTTTCAGTAAAAAGTAAAGAGCCTGTCTCTCTCTCCCAATATCACTACCAGATCAGTACCAGCAGTTGTTTCCCAGAGGCTCTCCAGAATCCTCATTAACTATGGATAACAGGAAGGAGTGGTCACATATTCATTAGCCTTTATCTCCTTATTTCAAAACATGTCATGTTTATTGTTGAGATTTTAGAAAGTGTAGTAAAATAACAATGAGGCAATTAATATTACTCCCCAGAGATAAGTGCACTTGAAAATTGCTGAATATTGTTTATTTTTAGTATGTGACTATCATGTAACTTTCATGGTACTAAGTACTGGAAATTAAAATAAAACCATGATGTACACCTGAAATCAATGTTACACCACAAGATTCTTTCAATAAAAATTTTAAATGAAAATGAACTATGACTACATAAACACATAAGCAAGAACCCTGCCTGCTCATTCACTGTTTGATAATCTGATAACTGTTTGATAACTCTCCCCTTTGCTTCCAGTTCATAAAGACTATTTTTTCTTATTCTTTATGAAAAATGACATTTTTCTGACATTTTTTCTTGGATTCTGAGTTAAAACGCATTCAGACATTTTCCTTTCTCAGAATTTTCTGGATGTCTGTCTTTCTCCAGCATTGTAGAATTTTCTCCTATGTTCCCTTTCTGCACATGCTTTATTTGTTTTTAGCCAGTGATACAACTAACTGTCATGCTTGGTACTTGTCAAGAGTTAAAGGGAATGGACTCACCTTCAGCTCTCCTCTGCCTACATGTGTGTCTTTGGGTACTTCATTGGTGGATGTACCCTATCCTCCAATGGTCATCTTCAACTGGTGCCTGCTTATTATAATATAGTCTGTGGAGCTGACAGTCCCACTGCCCCCATAACAGATGCACTGCCCTGGAGTTATTGGATAAGGAGGTGGGGTATTGGGGAGGCTCTCATTCTCAGTTTCTGCTGCTCACAGTGACTTCACTCTAACAGAAGGATTTTCATTGAGGCGTCTACAAAGGAAAAAGCAACAAGGAGTTCTTTTCTAGAAGTGCTCCAAGTCAACCCCAATAGATGTATAAATGGCAGCATGAGGGGATCCCTCACAGAACAGCACCCCATGGGTAGAATGGCAACTGCTCAACTGGGATAGGCTCAACAATTTGTGGTATTTGAATCTGGGGCTAAATAATAAATATCTTCTATTCTTTAAATCATCTCTAGGGAAGTGGCTCAGGGAGATTTTTTTTATGTGATACTCAACCCATAAGAGTTACTGGAAATTTCTCTCATTTCTAACATTAAGTGGTCAATATTTCCTAATGGTTTCCAAGGGTATTTTCAATTTTCCTTTGCTTTGTTTTCATCCATATTTTAATTTGAAAATTAGGAGAGAGATTCCCCTCTAGCTTCCCACAGGCTTGAGAATTGTTTTATTGAACACTTCATTTTATTTGCTTTTTCTTTTATGTTATCACTGTGATTTTAATATTTTAATCCTACAAGGTAGTTATTATTATCTCTGTCTTATAGATAAGGAATCCAAGACTGAGAGGTTAATAATGGATTTGCCCAAAGGACACCAAACTGGTAAGATGTATAGCCTAGATTGAAACCCAAGTCTCCCTCTACCAAAGCCCTTGGCATTTCCCTTGTTGAGATTCTTGACATTGTCAAGGTTAATTATCATGTTGAGTTATTTTGAAACACCCATAAATGAATTGGGATTGTACTTTTGCAATTTCTGTTTCCCAAGTGGGTCTTAAAATGTATTCTATTCTCAAAATTTTTATTAATAGAAAACCAGCTGTTCACAAGTCTCCCCATTCCTTCATAGATATATCCATAGCCTTGCCTTACTTTGTCTACATGCACATATAGTGGATCAATACAGCATCATAAAGAATATTCCAAAACCTTAGTTTACAAGCCACCACTATAAGATGAGTCCACAAAACTGGTTTTGGTTGAGAAGATTGGGATCTGTCTACACAAATTCACAGTGACAACTTGTAGAAGTTCCCCTAGTAAGCCTGTCACTTATCTATTCTAAGAGGAAATAAATCATTTTGTCAGACTTGGTAGCTAGCAGTGGTATCTGTCAGAAATATGAAGTTACTGACCTCAATGTGCTTTTCAGTAAAATAGACACAGTGCTAGTAATCATAAGGAAGACAGAAAAGGCTCTAGGTAGTTTCTCAGGAAAAAGCAACACATCTTACTGATGAGTCTCAAGACAGCTATGTCTTTGACACATGAAGGTCACCAATATCCTACAGAAAGAAACACTCTTCTTAAATAGTTCGTTATTATTATTATTGTTAGGGGGCTGTGGCCCCCAGCACTGGTGTTGATGTATTAAAATAGCTATTGTTAGCATTGGTGGGTGGAGATTTGGAGAAGGGAATTAAGTTAAGCCTTCTTGGGAGAAAAGAGGATTAAAGGATCAGGGAGGGGACAGAGATAAAGACAAGTGAAAGAGACAGAACAGACAGAGAGAGAAGAGCAAAGAGAACGGAAGAGGACAGAGAAGGGAATGGAAAAGTAAGGAGCAAGAGGAGCATCAGGGAGGCTGGAGACATCAGAGCTGCCGCTGCCATATGGGGCAGCAGCGAGGGAAGGAAGCCAAGCTGTGGGCTTCCAACCCCATGCCCAGCCAGGGACGGTGAGGAACCCGGGGAAGCATGTTGGAGAAACTTGTGTCCTATGTGAGCTGTCTTGGGAGAACTGAGGAGAGTTTGCTGTGTTGCCGTTTTCAACATGAGACATCTGAAGTGCTTGCTGTGTTGCTGTACTGAGTGAGTTTTGCTGATGCCGGGGCCACTGTGGAGCTGGAGCTGATGGAATGCTGGAGCTGTGCCTTTTGGCGAAGAATTGAGGACGCCGCCCTGGTCTTCCTCGTTGGATCCGAATCTCCTGCTTTCGGAGAAGGATCCACGACGCCATCTTGGCTTCTTCTGGCTTGCAGTGAGTGCAGCTGTGTCTTTGAAGAAGGAGCGGCGGCGCCACCTTAACTCCTTCATCCAGCTCAAGGTGGGGCAGTTGCCATTTTGTGGACACACATGGCTGCTGAAGCCATGTGCGCTTTGGACTAGAGACTGGACTTGTGGTAAGATTACTAAAGGGGTTCCCTGTACCCCTCCGTGACTCTTTTCCAATTTGTCTTTTAAGAAGTAAATTTGTTTATGCCTCCCTCTTAAAGTTTATGTGGTCTTGCTACTTCATGAGCGGGCTGGGAAGAACCTGGTGTGTGGCTGGCTTTGAAGGGCTAGCTGCTACCCTTTGTAGGTTTGGGTAAGCACCCCGTTTTGTCTGCTTTCTCACCCGATATCATTATTATTATTAGAGACTAGGTCTCGCTCTGTTGCCCAGGGAACCACAGACTCTTGTTCCTTGGGGTACCCCGAACTCAAGCAATTCCCAGCCTCAGCCTCCCAGATAGCTGGGATTATAAGCGCATGCCATCATGCCCAGCTATTTTTTAAGACTAGGTCTCACTATGTTGCCCATGGCAGGTCTCAAACCCACAGACTCAAACAATTACCAACATTGGCCTCCCATCCTAGGCTGGGATTAAAGGCATGCACCACCATGCCTGGCAACAGCCAATGTAAAATATACTCAATATTTTAAAGATGTCAGTAAGTTTATTCATTTTTCCTTCTCTCCTCTCCCCTCCACTTCTCTCCTCTTTTCTCTCCTCTTTCTCTTCCCTATTTCTATTGGAGTGTACCCCCATGGGTACCCCCATTAACACTACTGATAATCACCAAAACAAAAAAAGAAGCTACTTCCCTGTTGCTTTGGAATTGTAAATTTCAAGGAGGCCATGTCAAGGTGTGGTAAGAGCCTACATCAGAATTAATAGCTTTCTTTCAAAAGATAGAAGGGGGCAGGAGGTAGGAAAACAAGGTTTTTGTAATGTGACCTGATTGACCAGGCTCTTCCTGGAAGCAAGGGGAAACTAAAAGGTGATATAAAAAGAAGAAGAAAGAGAAGAGTTCCAGCTATTTTAGGAGAATGTGAGTCTGGTCACATGGTTGAAGGTGGTCTGGGCCTGTGGCCTAGGGCCCAGATTGGTAAACTCATGGCTTTAGCATGCATGCGCCGAGCGTATGTGTTAAAGGAATCTAAAGCGTTTGGAGATTTGAGCTCCATGTTGGAGTTTGTCATATCTAGTTTACTCAAATGCTTTAGAGAGGCCGTGAGGATGCCTGAGATGGATCTGCTGTTGGTTCCTGTGTCTTTCTACTGCCTGGAGTTAAAAAAAAAAAAATGCTGCAAGAAGAAGAAAAACCTCATTCTGTTGACTATATATGTTTGGAGAAAGTCAGAACACTCCAAAGGAGGAAAAGAATGATGCCCTGCATTTGGAACACATGCTGATGAACTCAGACTAACTGAACATGTGGTGAAGGATCCAGGGACTAAATGACAGTTTTGGACAATGGTGGGGTAACTGGGTTTTTCATGTTTGTCTTGTAGTACATATAGAGGTAATCACTTTTTTGTTTAGAAATAGTTTGTTCACCTTAAGATTTTTCCCTGGCTTAGAAATTGCAGAAAGAGCTGCAGGTGGCAATGAACCCTTAACTTGCTATTAAGTTTTTTTTTTTCCCTCTGATTTGGGAGAGAGCCAGGTAAGTTGCAGGTATTTGAATAAAAAAGGAAATTAGTCTGGGGAAGCTTAAAAGTTAACAAAGTCTCTTGCCTGGTTAGGATCACATTACAAAGTATAGAGGCTTTTCCATGGTTTAGGAAAAACTGGAAGGAAAAGAATTTTTTAGATTAAAAGAAAGCCTGCCCGCTTCTCCTGACAGTACTTCCTTCCTTCCTTTTTGTGTTTCTTGTAGCATTTTTTTTTTTTTTTTAGTTTCCCCTCAGTCATTACACATAAACCCCCAGGTTGTGTCAGAGGGATAAACCAGACCCTTGGGCTCAGTAGGGGGAAAGCATGATAGCTATGTATAAGAGAGAGGTAAGAACCCTGACCCTTTCTAACCTGAAGGCAATGAACAATTCCTCCAGGCTTCTGCATGGCTATTGCTGCAATTCTCTGCAGTGTATGCCCAATGTGGAGTAGAGCAGGAAATGCAAACTGAGCACAGGCCCATGTATTTCCCTGGGATGATCCTCTGTGCAATTCAGACACTATTCCTAACTAGGAGTAGGAGGCAGAGGCTGGGAACACATTTCCTAAGTGTTTAATTTATCCTCAATAACCACACTGCAGAATTCTTGGGCAAAATCAATTTCCTTTCTGTTTACGTCAAAACTCATGTTCTTTGTTCCGTGTCTTAAAATCACTGGAGCAGAAATTTCATATCGATCTCATTTTGTTTAGAGAAACCAAACTGCATAAAATCACTTCTACCCTGGTGATATATTCTTGGGAATTTTCTGTGAAGTAAGAGTCTATAGATTAAAGATACATCTCAGTCATGTCTAAAATGTAGCTAAGAGTGAAATGCAGGCCATAGACAACTACTCTTTTAAGACTAAAATGATGTTCAGTAAGAATTTCCCAGAAGGTATGTAGATCTCCCATGTATTCCTCAAGATTTAAATCTTACTTTAAAAACTATTATGACAAAAGTAAATACAATTTTGGTTGAAAATTCAATCTATCATTGTCTTTACAATAGAAACAATACCAAAATAGAGGTAAATAGAAATAGATCTCACTTAAGCCCTAAGCAATTGGTATATTTGCTCTGTGTTTTACATTTAAACATCATTATTCAGTTCTTATTGGCACTGGGAGAAAAAATTAGGGATAATCTGGGATTCATACCTAGAATTGCTTAGATTTTGGTGATAGAGGGCTTACCAGTCAAGTTCATCCTGGAGAATTAAGATTCCTACCTCATCTGCACTTAGTATGTCTCCAGACACCACTGGTGAAGATCAGAGAAACAAATTCCCAAGTTAGGAAGAGAAATTAGAAGCCATTTTGAACACAAGCTAAAATCTAGAGAGACCTATTGACAGACAAGGGGATTTGAGGTTCTGAATTAGCTTTTGAACTTCAGAGTCAAAACCCTGATTTGGGGGAGAGTTGGCAAGGAAACAAAGACTCTGGTAGAAACAAGAGTAGAAGGCAGGTTATCAAAGAAACACTTGAAAATAAGACGGGTTACTAACCATACTAGTTCAAGATGGGTCTTTCAAGATTGTAGCTTTCAGTTACCAGGTTTAGGATCAAGGTCAAGGACAGAGTACCTACCATGGATTCAGTACTTGCATCTTAGATTGTGAGGCTAAAATTGATAAATTATTCTGGTCTAAAATGGTGTGGGGATAAAGGGAAGCTTGGAAGAGAGAGCCTGCAATGGACACGGAGGTAGAAGCCTCCTCAGTTCAGAGCCCACTACCGTCACCCAGCCTAGAGAAACCTGTGTCAATTTGAAGTCATGAGTCACCTAATGCTAAACTCACCAGCCTTTTTTTCACAGTTTATAAGAAATTCTTTCCTGACCTTCACATTTATAAACCAACAGATAGATTCTGCTGTGAGGGAGAAAATGTAGTTATGAAGAGATGAGGATGCTGGTTGCTTCAGTTCTGATTTTCCCACCCACTGAAGGCAGGGGTAGACACCTGTCTTAGGAAGACATATACAAAGGTGCACTGCACTTAAGGAGCCTGTGACTGGTTGAAGTTTCTCTCAAATCTTAAAACGCTAGACCCACAGCCTGCTTGCTGATTTCCTGGTAGCAAATATTTAACCGAGGAAAGAGAAATGAAATGTCAGGAGCTGCAGTCTTCAGCTATTTCTATTTCGTGGATGAGCACTTTCCTACTTTATCACATCATTGAGAGGGCAATTTGCCTTCTCATTTCATTGCTTTTTTTAAAAAATAATTTTACCATCAGTCCTTTAAGTCTTCACAACAGGACCAAAGAGACAAGTCCCTATTTCCTGCCCCACATATGGGCACTGAACAACTGCTCGTTCAGAAGCACGTATGCAAGCCATGGACAGCTTGTCTCCTGTAACCAACTCCTTTCTACTTTGCATACCAGTAGACTCTGAGGTTAGATACTTGAAAATCTCTAAGGACTCTCAGAACATTTAGGTACATGGGGTGGGATAACGAGCTGTGTACAAACCTTATGGCAAACATTTTTTTGTAATGAGGTTATATGGTTGATTGGATGCACATCCCTTTAGGAGGGAGTTTCCTTAGGCTTCTTCCTTTGTCTTCATTTCCTTCACAGTGTCTCATGCAATCATGTATTATTCAATAGGTCACAAAGAATTTAATTTCCTCTCAATATTGTCATTCCAAAACTGAGCTATCAACATTGTTACTGAGCCTGGGCTTTTCCAGTCAGTACCTGTGAGTACTAATGGAGCATCAGGCATGTTCCATGTATTCAACAATATTAACAAAAACCTTGCCCCCATGAACCTTACGTTAACTTACTGGGAACTCTTTGAGAGGAGGACTATTCGTCACCACTCTTAAAACTTTACTGTCCAACAAGGTATTGGGTATATATTAAACTCTTGGCAATGATAATTAGTGGGGATTTTCAGTGTGTTACATTTGATAACCTGATGAGAATATCAGTCAAATAAAACTAGAGCCTGAACATATGTCAAAAATCATGGTGGCAAGTCATGGGTACTTCAGTGTGGGTGGGATGTACTAATAATATTCATCCCCTAAACCATATATAGTGTAGTAAGTCAATGCTGTCTCAGTTAAAATGAACAAATACGTTATATTATGCCATTGAGCTCCCTAGAAAGAAAAGGGACTCTCCAAATGTTAAAATAGAAACAAACAAAAAAATGAGAAAATCCTAAGCTGACCCAGGGCAGGATCCTGAGTATGTTACATGCTAATAAGGTGAACAGTACTGCTGCCAGGAGGAAAAGTATCCCACAATGTCAGTTCAGGTCCACAACACCCAGAGGAACCTTGTGGTGAGCCATATTCCTCCCAAATTATATATATATATAAGCCCAGGTCGGTGGCTCACCTGTGTGATAGAGAATACCCTGTATGTCTCCTGGGAGTGTGTGTGTATGAACTTGCTTCCATTTTAAACAGAGCCAGGTCAGTTCTTTAACTTGCCAGTTTTACCCAATTGTATTTATTGCAACTGACATATTTGGATTTATTTCAAGATCTTGCTGTCATTAGTCTTCTTCTATTCATGTTTAATATTTTTTACCTGTTTATTCAAAGTCTTCCAATTTAGAATTTATATAAATTGCATTACTGATTGATAAGATTCTATTACTAGTTTATCCATGACTAGCTAAGAAAGAATATTTATAAAGTAATGAAATTGCCTAAGAAACACTAAGAATCAGCCTAAGAATCAGACCCAAAGATTTATGGAAATATGACAATTCACAAGGTTAGCATTGCTGATTATTTTGAAAGTATTCAACATTTCCATGAATGGTACTTGGAAAAGAAAGCAATTGGAGGAAAGAAAACTGAAATTGTATTCTTATTGCACTAAATGTACAAATCCACTCCAAGGAGGAGAGAGATTTAAAAATGGAAATGACAACTTCAAATTTCAGAAAGGACTATAGAATATCTTTATCACCTAAGGATTGTCAATAAAATGGAAGGATTGTTTATAAATATTAAAGGGCATTAGCATTAAATACTTAAAAACTCAGGACCCCATTATGAGTGGTTTTTGTCGAAATGACAAGCAGCATTTTTATAGCAGGATTTTTTTTTTTCATGAACAGAAAAGTCATTGAAAATTTTGCTTTACAATTATAGATTAGTCTTTCAATTTTGAGAAAAAAATTCACTTCTCTGAACCCCCTCTATTGCTAATATTAAAAATAAATTAACCAATTTTACAAATACGATCATTTTATAATTAGGACTAACACATGAATACTGATTTCAGAAAGGCTCAGAAAGAGGAATCTCTCAGCTGCTCAGGAAAGATAACTGCATCTTATTTCATTGCAAATTATAGAGATTGTATTGTCCATAATAGCTTATTAAATCCTAAATCTCTGAAAGTTGATCTTTAAAGGATTTTTATGAAAAATGCTCTTTTCTAACCATGCAGAAAATATTGCCATTGTGTATTCTGGATTTGCCCAAAGTGAAAAAGTCATACAACTTGTTGAAAGTTCAAGTTCTTCACCATTATTTTGCCCTCAAATACTCAAAGGATTAGTATTTCTGCAGATAATATCTTTAAACAAGCTCAATACACATATCAAATTTTTGCTGATTCAATATTTGTCCCACTAGTTTCAGCTGTAGATCCTTAACCAGCTACTTGTTTGTTTTCAATGACCTAGTTTACTTTTCAAACTGTTTTTGAAAGGTCCTTTCCAATCTGCCTAGTTCTTTTTCATCTAACAGGTATGGGCATATCTATGGCACATGCTACACAATTTCTCCTTTCATTTTGTTTATTGCTAAATTAATTCTAAAATCTACCTTAAAGATAGTGTCAAATACATTTTTCTGTTGGCCAAGTTGTACTATCGATTTTTTGAATCTAGTCGACACTTTACTTAACATCAAGCTTCACTTACATCAAGATTTTCCATTCAAACTTGATGTTTTCAGTTATCACTACAAGCAACATCATCTAATTATTGTTCTTTTTACTTGCACAAGTAATAACAGCTTTTCCTCTAAAATTCCATAATAAGATAGCCTATACTTCAATAGTAGTAACTGCATTTCACTGTATAGAATAAATACTTGGCCCCAATTCTTTCATATTAGTGACCCACATCTCTCTCAAACCCCAATGTTAGAATATTTTGAGGGAAAAGAAAGAAGAGAATGGAAGTAGAGGAAAGGGGGGAAAAGGAAGGAGGCAAGGCAAGCGAAAACTTTCCTTTTTTGCAATATTACTATTTCTAAATTTCACTCATTATTTAATACTTGAAAAGCCCCATTCAGGGAGAAATGATCTGAGTAAGAGTCATGGAGGAGACACTCCAAGAACTACAGAAATATCAGGATCTTTAATTAAGAAGTAATTTGACTCTGGCACAATTTTCTCCTGTCATATATGACTGATGTGTCCATGGTGTTCTGCTCTTTCATTCTCTTTCTCCCCTCCCTCCCTTCCTTCCTCTTTCCCTCCCTTACTCCCTTCCACCTTCCCTTCCTCTCTCCCTCCCTCCCTCTCTCATACACACACACACACACACACACACACGTCAGTCCAGCCCAATCTGCTGACATGTGCCCAAAAGCTTCAAGAAAGAATCTTTATTATGCTCATGAGCAGCATCTCCCAGGAGCCAGAGAAACAGCCAGCTGTCAACTGTGACTGTCGCATAAAGAGTCAAGAGTCAGAAAATTCACTGTCAACACTAGGAACAAGGTGTGAAATAAAGAAAAGTCATAAAAATCATCTTGTGAAGAGTTAACTCTATCCTTGGTCAGAGGTGGGGACTGTGGTGCCCCCTGCCATAGAAAGTAACTGCAGGTCCTCATTCCCCCCATCTGCCCACAACCAGCCAATTCTCCGTTGTAGTTTTATACTTACAAAACCTGTCCACAATCATCACTTCCCTCCATTCAGACAGAAGGAATTTGAGGTAGGCAGAGATGAATGATCTTGGTCAAGGTCAAATAACTAGAACGTGATGGAACTGGGATATAATCCATGAAGTCTTTGTTGCACTTTTCTCTTCCATGATTACAAGAGCCTCATCCCTCCCCCTCCCCCCATCAGTGTGACACTCTCAGAGGTGAGGTTCATAGTTTGTAACTTAGGGAGGGTTGAGGCACTTGTCTTTCTGATGTACCTCTTGAGGTGGGACTGAGGGTGTATGTTGGGCCTGGTGGAGCATGGAAAACCTAGTCAACCCCAAATCTTGAATGATCATGTCAGACTCTTCTGGAACATCTTCCCCAGGAATAAAAGCTTCATCTATGGCAATAAGCTTCTTAATTTGAGACTTTTTAGACAAACCTGGTTAGACAGGAGTGTGGGCAGAAATTAAGTCACATGGGAGTGAGGGGTGTATGTGTCTGCGAAAGTGTCAGGCTATGACATTTTACACATGTCAGATTCCTGTAACTGACCCAGTGCTCATCATCGTGCTGGATGGTGTGGTGTGTCCTATGCTAAACTAAGGGCAGATAACCTACCAGAGAATTCACATGCACTGCTGTAAAGGAGAAAGAAAAGAATCAATGTGTTTAGTGATAGAAACCTTGACCGTAACACAAAAGCTTGACACCACCACCCAGTTTTGACTCTTCAAATCTCTCTCTAGAGAAACAAAACAGTATAAGAATAGCAATAGGGAAGGAGTTGGAAGCCACCAAATGTAGGTGCTTGTGCAAATGGTTGATTTGAGGTGGGGTGAATGCCCTGTTGCCCTTCAGAGGTTAAATAGAGCCCAAGTGATAAGATGCTTTCACTCAGCTACTCCTATCTGGCACTGGTTGCGGGCATTCCTAGGGGCTGATAGCTGGCATTTTCTACTTGACCCACTTATAAGCTTGGCACAATTCAGGGATCAAAACATACTCTTCAGGGGAGAATATAAGGCACTTTGCAAGAGCTTCGTTGCTGTTTACAGCAAGATGAAGGCTGGAACTTACTAATAAGGAACTGACTCTACCTCAGAAGCTCAGCACAAGTTTCTAGCCTTGACTCAGTAACTAAAGGACTATAAGACCTTGAACAAATCACATACTCATTTCTGACACAGCTTCCTATCAGTAAAACAGTGACCATTTATCCCAGTCTCATGTATACAGCTCAGGGCTGCCAGGACCACCGGGTGAAATGAGGGTGGGAAACTCTCTGAGCTTTGGGAAAAAAACATAATGAAAATTCTAAGTTTTTCTTCTTCAAAAGACCTAAATGAATAATGGAAATAAAATAGGAGGTTGGAAGTATACTGCAAACTGGCCAATAGGTGGCATTCAGATGGTCACTGGACATCATGTGGCTCAAAATAAAAGTTATACATATAGCTATTAAGAGATTAAGAGGAGGTCGGGGAGCAAAAGATGCAAGAGGAAGAGAGGAAGAGAGAGAGAGAGAGATTATCGATTATTTCTCACAACAGATTTCTTGGTGAAAGGCCCTTTCCCTCTGGCACATCCCTGGAATGCTTCCTGGCCCCATGAATCCATCGTGCAAGCCTGATGAATCACACAACTCTTTCTCACTTCAGTTCTGTCCCCACAGAGAAATCCCACAGTGACTGCCGTTTTGAAAATAGAGAATTTAAGTATTCTTTCCAAAAGCGAGAATGGAAATCATCCCCCAAACACCCAAAAACCCTCCACAAATGTTGAGACAAGGCTGACTGAAAAGATTACTAGGAAGAGTGAATGTGAGAGACGTGATTCCCCTTCCAGTAAATGCTTCTCTGGGAAAGGCGCTTGTTAACTCCCACTGAAAAATAGGCCCGCTGTCCAAGTCAGCAGTGAATTACAGGCGAAATGGTGCAAAACTTCACAGCCTGGAGAGAAAACCCCAGTTGCACTGAAGTGTAGCTGTGAAATGATTCTTATATTTGAAGGAGAATTATTTTATCTTTTTTGCTAAGTCACCGAAATAAACAATCACTGTTCTAAACTGTGAAAAACAAGAAGACACACTGGGAAGATTTATAATACACGTTACAACTCCTGGTAGCATCATTAAAATAGTAAACAGAAATGAATGTCTATAACACCCCAGATTAACAAAATGATTCCATGTGCATCTTCTGATTTAAATTTTACAACAGTGTCTATGAGAGAGATTAGATTATTTTATATGGTAGATGAGAATGTAATCACCAAGATATTTTAAGTGACTTCTCTATGATCGCCAAAATGAAAAGCAGTGAGGCTGAACGGTCCCCTCCTCTTAAGTCTCATCTTTTAAACTCAAAGTAATTAACAAAGTGTCTTGGAAGTCACCCTACTGTTATCATAACATATTATATCATAATAAGCTCATTTTTCACATGGATACAAGATGGGCCTTCCTTTAGGATAGTTCCATTTTTGCAAGATGTCAAAAATATTTCTGATTAATATTTTCTGATATCTGATTATTCTGGTGAATAATAGCAATCTATTATTTTATGATGTGATTCTCCCATTAAAGGATCTGTTAGAATCCAGACTCTGACATTCACTAGTACTGAGTGACTTAAGGCCCCTTGAGCCCTTTCTCCTTTGTAGTTATGAATAAAGTGCCTTTGAGTGGCATCATGTCTACAGGCCTGACTGTAGTGGGTGCACACCATAAATGGCATCTCTTATTTCCATCTCTACCCTAAGCTTGTGCACGTACAGTGTGTGCACACATGGAGGTGAAAATAGATGAAAAATGAGGAGACCAGAAGACCAGCCCAAAGTAGCAGTGACAGGCACCTCACCTGACACGTTTTCAGTGTCAACAAGGCAGGATAAAAAGATGGGCAAGAACTTCTCCTGGACTTGGGGATTCCCCTCTAACACCCTGCACTTCTCTTTATAATAACACTCATTTTATTAAAGTAAATGTCCTTCCTTCCTTCTTCCCTTCCTTTCTTCCTTCCATCCTTTTGATAATATTTTAAAACTGTCAGCAACCTGAGCATCTAAACTTTCTCTTTCCACTACTACCAATATCTGAAAGACTGCTGGATGCAAACGACACACATTTTGGCTGCTCAATACCTGCTCCCCTTTCTCTGGATATTGCCAGATAAGAACTAAGATGTTCTGGTCCCAGGTTTTGTCATGTCCCCCCAATTCCTTATCTGTAAGCAAGAGGACTGCACTTCCATACCTGCTTTTCCTGTGTCACTAATGTTACACAAAAGAGCATTGACTCTGATAGCATAGTTTCACAAACATAATGGCAAACACACTGTGAATCAGAACCTGTAATAGACATTTGATTTACAAAGCAGTTCTTGGTCAGATTGTAAAATCAGGGTTATAGATGACAGTGACCCTATCAGACATGGTGTAGTCACAGAGAAGAGCACTTGCCTGGGTGGGATATCCAGAAAATGTTTCTCGGAAAAGATAGAGTCTGTGCTGAATTTGGAAGTACAAAGGTAAGGTTGAAAAGGAGTGACTGAAGCACACCAGGCAGAAGGAACAGCTTGAAAAATGTACAAAGTGTGAAGATGCATGCTGTGTGCAGGAAATGAGAAGTAGCCCAGCACTTCACATTGTGACATGTCGGGCTAACGGTAGTGAGTCAGCAAGCTGGAGGGGCAGGCTGCTTTCAGGACATATAAGGTAATCCATGGTTAAGAAGATGGGGAGCAATTGAGGATTTTTTGCAGGGTAGAAAAGTGCTTGGTTTTATATTCTCATGTTATATCAAGAAATGAAGACCAGTTAGAAGGTCTGATTTTTTAAGTTTGCACCAGAAAGTGAGGGATGAGGATGATATGGAGGGGTCATTTCTAGATGTTGGAAGCACATTCTTGCAGGAAATGTTATTGGTAGTCTGCACAGAGCTGATATACATTTGGGAATATATGAATATATTATATTCATGAGTTTGCATGCAGAGTGCTTAGAATTCTGAGCTTAGACTGGAACTCCCAAAACAGAGTAATGGATGGAGGAAGTAATAGTTGACAAGGAACTGGGAAAGACAGTTACAAATATAGGGCTAACAAAGACCAGTGATACAGATCCAGAGGGAAGAGGTTTCAAACTGAGTGAAGTGGTAAATAGTGTGAAAGTCAGCCAGACTAAAAGCTAAAACAGAGATGAATTGTTCATGTAGACTTAGCCACAGAAAAATAGTCATTGCAGGAATGTGGAGAATTAGAAGACAGATGCATAGTGAACTAACAGGGAACTACAAAAGGGAAAAACATTAACTTGACAAAAATAAAATGTCAAATTTGATCTTATGGGAATTTTAAAAACCAAAAAAGAATAGAGAAACAGATTTGAGAAAA
The DNA here is from genome assembly GCA_004024945.1 of Uropsilus gracilis. NCBI lineage: Eukaryota > Metazoa > Chordata > Mammalia > Eulipotyphla > Talpidae > Uropsilus > Uropsilus gracilis. Next base: position 53,636 of record PVHY01008004.1, read on the forward strand.
GTGACAATTATAGAAATCAGGCAAAGAGAATCTAAGATATGAATAGTAGGAGTCCCTAAAATTGAAAAGTAAGACAATGGAATAAATATTAAACATGTGACAAATTGAAGAATAACCTTTCTGAAATAATACTGTTGACATTGCACTTAAAGTACATACTATTTATTGACAATAAAGTACTATGTGTGAAAATTATTCCCCTGGAGAAAAAAAACTGCAGGTTTTTATGGATATCAGCTAGTACACAATGCAGACACAAGATCTCTAATTAAGAAAAAATAGCAAAATAAGCCTTTCTGCTCAAAGGTACTTTCAGATCATGGTTCAGGAAAAAGAAACCTGAGATAAGATAGGTTTGGTTAAACTAAGTAACAAAGTAGTTAGATTTCAATAAAGACACAGGTAGATGTAGCTTTTAAGGTAAAGTATAAGGAAGGAGATTCTTTTTGTCTTTGACAGACCACTCAAAATTAATTTGCTTCAGAAAGTGACTTCATGAGACTAGACAATGGATATATGTTCTGGAAAAATAAAAAACTAGAGATTAGTAAATTAAATAAAATTGGAACAAACACAGGGAGAGATTTTAACTTACAACCTATCAGAATAGAAAGGTCTGCCAAATACTAGGTTACTCATTACCTCTGAGAAGATTAAATCTTAATATACCCTAGACATTAGAAAGTCATTAGCAGATATTAAAATTACTTAAAATTTTAAGCAGAACTTCAGAAAGGTTGATCTTTCAATAACCTAATGGCCTGTAAAAACAAAATTTTTGTAAAAAATCTTTAAAGGAAAATAAGAAAATCAAGTCACTCAAGAGCATAGCATTCATGATATCCAACACCCAGTCAAAATTTTATAGTGATTTCACTAAACAGAAAAGGTACTTGACATTTCAGACTTTTAATCTTAAGGTACAAGTCATTCATAAGATAAAAGGGAGGACAACTTCTCTTGATACAAACTCTCAGCCAATCAGGCTCAGGAAAAATCATTCTCAACTTGAGGAGGAACACTTTCAAAAATCTACATTTAAAGTCACCCTTTATCATTATAAACCAAATGCATGCTTTCTATTAAAGAATGAAAACAAAACGAGTTCTGCTTAACAATATACTTGAGAACTTATCCAATGCAATAAGACAATAAAAATATAAAATCCATCAGATTGGAAAGGAATAGGCAAGATTCCCCTTTTTCTCAATAGTTAATGTGACAGAGTATACCATGAATCTAAAAATACCAACTAAGGAGAACCAACAGTTAAACTTCATGCACTAAATATACTCTTTTAAACAGTAAAGAAATATTTTTTTGGCATATAGGTAAAATTGAAAATATTAAATTTCAGTACTTAAATGTATAGTCATACGTTATATCTACAAGCAAATATACAATAGTAGATACTACTAAATTTATAATGACATTTGATTTTGAAGGGAGAGAGAAGTTGGGTTGAAGCAATGAAGGGATTCTGAGATGTTTGATAAAGTGCTACTTCTTAGTTTGGTTGATGAGAAAAATATATTTGTTTTATAATAATTTACTAAAATATGTGTATTTGTGTGATTTTTACACTACTGGGTTTTCTTTTATAATGAAAATCTTAAAAAGAGTGAAGTCAAAATGAATCATCATTTTATTGAAATGTGATATTTTAACATCACATATCATATTATTACATATCACACATATAGCAGGAACATTAATCTAGTTACATTTGACAAATAAGTTACACTTGTTATTCGAATGACATAATCATATCTATTTTCTCTAAATTATATTATACAATACTTTAAGCACAAATTCATTCAACATTCATTTGATAAATTTTGCATACCTGAATATAGATAGAATGCTTAATATAAAGACAAAAAGACTAGTAAATACGGTGTTGATCAAAAAAGGCACTACATAACAAATGAGGCAAACTTGTAAATAATTTAGATCATGTGATAGTCTAATTTTGCCATATATTTGATATGTTTAAATTCATATTTTTCCAATTTAGACAAAAGTTATAATAAATGAAACCTATCAGATGATTACATGAAAAACATGACTGGAAAAACTTATTACAGAGATTGATTTTTCTTAATATAAGGAGAGCTATTTCTAGTCAATAAGATACCAGCAGTAGAATAGAAAAGTGGACAAAAGAAATACCCAGATAAACTTATGAATATAACAAAGTAAATGGTGAATAAATATAATAAATATGCTGGTCCTGGCTCATGAAGACATTCAAATTAAAACAATACAGCATATTAAACACAACATGACTATGCATATTAAAATGTTATGTAAACCCAGACCAACTAGAAAATATGGAGTCAGGATTCTCAAAATTTTCCACTGGTGAAATGACATTAGAAGTATGCATTAAAAAATAAAGAGCTTACCCAGCAGATCAGTTAGATAAATTCTACATGGACACGTTTTGAAATGTCATTGAACCCATAGAAAAGGCAAAACATCAAAGTAGTTGGTGAGCTAAGCTAAAGTTACAATGTAGCTTCTTGTTTGCAAGCTAAGCAACTTTGTAGCTGCCTTCATAGAGAGAGGAATTTCCAAACAATTTGAGAATCAGAGTTAGATATTCATTATCATAAGAGTAACACCAGTAAGAGAATGGACTGAACAACCACTTAGAAAATATTATACTCGTTCAGATTAGACTTGAAGGAGGACTACACTGGACAGTAGGGGTGATGGAAGGAGAGACAATTTTGTAGCTTGTGTAAATTGACTAGGGTTTGAAAACAATGACCATATGCTTAGAGTAAGTTGTTGAAAGTTTAGTTTTGAGTTTCCATTATAGTAATGAAAATTGGAAAACACAGTTTGTTTGGATGAAAATATTTTAACTCTATATTGGCATTAACAAAGGAAACTTGTTAAAATCATGTCAAAGACAATGAATATTCTTTTTAAAAATTTCTATTAAAATATATCATGTTAGAAATATATAAAAAATGTCCTTTAAGGTGTGTTTAAATTTTAGGAGCAAATGTAGAGTAAAAACAATGAAAATACTGCAATCTTCATTTGTTAAAAAAGAATGATCTGGTGAATTCAGTGGGTCTCTAATTTCTACAGTAAATATTCCCCAAAATATCACATGGCTTGAACACCATGACTATTGATAAGATAAATGCTGTAAGACAGCATAATGTCAGAGAAAAAGCATCCACATAAGTTTAAATTAAAAGAATTTGAACATAGATCCATTCACCATTCAGTCAAAACCTCCTGCTATGCAAACCCTTCCCTAATTTCCTTCCATTAAACCATTATAATTCTCACATTCCTTCATCTATTGAAACTATAGTAACACTTCTCAAATTCCATTTTTTTTTCTAGTTATTGGTATTTATGACCAGTTCTTCTATAAGAAAGTACACATAGTAAATAATGATATACTTTGTTATAGTGATATACAGTACCTAAAAGAGTAGCTAGAAGTTCTTATATTGTGCCCAATACTATTCTGAATCATTTACAAATATCATAACTTACTTTATAGTCCTAAAAACCTTCAAAAAAGCTTGATTCTATAAATTTAATTTTACAGGTGAGAAAAGGGAGGTACAGCAAGTTTGAATATCCTACTCAAAATCACATCATGATCTACCATTGAAATAGGACTAGATCCAGAATTTATACATCTAACCACTATTTTTATGCTACTGCTCATTGTTAAGATGTCTTTCAAAGCTTAGGAGAAGCAAATAGTTATTAATAGATAATTAATAATTAAACCACCAACAATGCTACAAAGTATGGAATTCATTTATCCTGAGAGATAGAATATGAGATGGAACATTCTAGATTTCTAACTTTTAGTTCCCTTTCTGATTTCCTTGTGACACAAGTGAGGTGGTGCAATAGAAGCCTGGGTAGTGAGAAGTCTTATAACAGAGCCTGCTCTCTGGAAGTTCAGAGGTGCCAATATCACATTCTTAGGAGCTTCATTCAAAAGCAATTTCTTATAGAATAAAAGGCTATAAAAATTGCAGAAGTAGAATTCTCTGTTACATCTAAAATCTTTCCAACTTAGCTAATTAAATTATACCTTCCAACAGAGAATGCAAACACAATTTCAGGTTCTAATCTCTCAGTAATCAAGTGTTCTATTATTAATGTCCTCATCCTTTTTCTGGGCCTAATTGCTCATTGTACTACATGTGGCATTGATTAACAGTGGGAAGATTGTGTTCTGTTTTGTTGGCTTGTGAGAAAACTGGCTATAAAAGGCACTGAATCAGAAAGCAAGTTGTATCCAGCTGTGATGTGGGGAGTAGGAGGTCTATGTCTGAAGAGGCAAAGCCAACCAGCTTGTTTAGTTTGAAATAACAGCATAAAGTTCCACATTTGCTTGTAAAAAATGGACCACTCGCTCAAACATGATCCAAAATCATTTAAGAGATTTTAACAACAATGATCAATGCAGCATTTTTTGCAGTTAAAAACACACTTTTGGGACAGATACTATTTTCATTAATCTGGACCATAAAAATCTATTTTGAACACTTTCATCCAGATTTTACATATAAAAAGTCTGGTACTTAATTAGGTTATATAAATTAGATCACATAACCAGTGTGATGACAAATGTACTGAAATACAGATATGTGTGAGGGTGGAGGGAAATTTTATCCCTATTCCTTTATGGGTCTTTTGGCTGGTTGAATATGAAATCAACATAATACAGTAGGAGAATATGTCAAATTTAATTTCACATGTACAAGGATGCTATATAGACATATAGATTCCAAATTGAGGGATATACCCTGAGCTAAGGAATGGGACAGGGGATTAGGGTTTCAAGAAATGACAATGGGAGTTTATAAGATATGGAAAAGGTGATTCACATGATGAAGAGCAGATGCTCTGTCATTAACTTTTTGCCCTGCCATTGGGATAGGTTTTCAGTACATAAAGGTGATTTCTATTTCATACCCTAATTCTGGATAAGAGTTCCAATTTGTATTCTCTTTGATAGTTAGGGGATTGGTGAGAGCATCTCATTAACCTGCAGGGCCTTAACCAAGTTTAGCTCAAAATGATCAATATGCTAAGGTGGACATCTTGGGGAGACCTGTTCTGATCATCTTAGGGAGGCTTACCCCTCTAAGTAAAATTTTAAATCTTGTGTTCTCTCCATTATATTGCATGTTCTCCCAGCAGCAATGAGTCAATTCAATATGATTCATGAAACATTCATTTGGAAAATGTTACATTCCAAAAATCAAACTACGTACAAAGAAAGTATTAAAAAAAAAAAAAAAAAACTGCAGTAGCCAACAACTCTAACCAACCTGAGGAAAGGGTACTCATAAGGAAAAGTCTTTAAAGAGGAGATATTTCCATTGACCCTTGAAAAACAAAACACATCTCATGAGTCAAAAAAGGGGGAAGGGAAGGGACAACATTAAAAAAAAAAATTAGAAAGGTCTTGTGTTGTAGAATATGTGAATTAACACAATTTATAAAACTGTAAAGCTCAGAAAAATAATATGTAAATTGAGCCCATGTGAAGGAATGTGCTTCGTAGCATAAATACAAAGCTTTCACTATGTCTTCAGAAATATCAATAACCCAAGTGTTTTCAAATTACCCTCCTATGTAAGAAGCATGACTCTACACAAGTGACAGCTACTATAGCTTTTAAGTAGGGGTATGTAGGTTATGCTTAGATGGAGCCCCTCTGAAAGGAATGCACATTTTTAATACAGGGGTCTTGGTAGCAAATGCACATGCACTTTACTCCTACATTCAGGGGAATTTTCTTTCTAATATCTAGACCAGATAATCTCCATGATTTCTACAAGATCCAAGGTCCTGCTCATTATTCACAACCTAGGTTAGCTTTTAGTAAAGAGAGGTTATCAATTCACTCTCTGATGGCAGAATAATGACTTAGAACTTGCTGAGTTTCTCTGAAAGAAACAGCTTTCTTCTGTATGGTTCTATCTAATACCAGCAGCATAATCACCCCAAAGTAAAATATGTCTGTTGCTAGTCTTTGTACCAGTTATTCCACCTAGGAGGCACTCAGTAAATATTTATTTGAAAAAATTAGCTGTTTATCATTTTAGTAGCTCAGCACTCTTAGGACCATGGTTTATCCTGCTGGGTTGGTAGATAAGAGCAACAAGTACAAGAATTTTATTTAGTACAGGAACATGTTGGTATTCTTACACAACATAATGACCCTATGCCCAATTATTTTAGCCTACCAATACAGCCACTTATATTAACAAAGGGAGTCATGACACCATCAGAACAGAGGCTGGGGCTTCTGTCAAGGTCTCAGCCACTTCTTTTGCAGGACCTGTTTCAAATATAAAAAAGATCAGGAAATTGTGAATAAGGTTGAGAGGAAATGGTGTGCAGCTATGAAAAGGGTAGATGAAGGACTTGTTTTATGACACCATTCATCTACTAACCTTCCAAAAAATCTTAAACGTGGAGACTTTTCTTTTTGTCTTTTAAATGAAATGTGTGGAGATGAATTATTTGTTTTCTCAGCTCATAAAACACCTGCATTCTCCCTTCTCAACCCCAGTAAGGACCTTAATCTTTATCTTCAGAACTGCTCTCACTGAGGTCCTTCCTAAAGCCTGGCTGTGGAGCAGGACACATCCCCAGTCTACTGGTTTAAGATCATTTCTAAAGATAAACACTCATAGCTCTGTGCTTTTAAGACTTTCCGTTACTCTTGAGGGAACTGAACAACAGTGTCTATCACAGCCCCTCTGTGGAATAAGCTGAGCTTTGAGCTAATAGCCACCAGTGGATCCACCTCTGGGTCTGCCCCTGAACCACAGTATGCTTTGAACTGCCTGATTAACACACCGGGTGTTGATTCTGTACCTGTGAAAGGAGTGCTTCTGCCATGAAGCACCACAATAAACATATAATGGATGACGATAATGAGAAAGAATGGTGCAAACCATTCAACACCAAAAAGTTATTTTTATTGTTATTAATTCTCACAGCCTGTGAGAGACTGAAAACTTTTGTGACAGACATTACCATATGCTTTCACACACTAGATGTGGGATACTTATTCATTGCAAGAACATTCAAATTATCAACTGAAATTCAAAAGGGAACTGTGCTATGTCTAAATCAAATATTTTATTCCCATGGACTGACTGCTCCCAAAAGTACCCCTTAAGAATGCTACTTTCTCTAAATGAATCTTCCCCTAGTTCTTATAGCGATGTCTGAGCACCAAAATGTGGTTGTGTACTATAAAATCATAGAATCAAGATCTTCTGGTACAATTTTCATTAAATCTACCAACATGACATTTTAATTTCCTGTGACCAAGGAAGCATCCCTAAATTCTCTTTTTTATCAAAACACTCAGGAATGCTAGAAATACAAAAAGTGCTAACTCAAAATTTTAACTAAAGGCCAAGTTTAACTCTACCTCAAGATGGGTTCCAAAGGTTGGCAAAACTTACTCTTTCTTCCCTACAGTGCTAACTTATATAACAACCACCTCTTCTGTGCTATTACTATAATCCAGGAATCTCCACATTGTTTCCACTCCTCTCTGTGACTTTTCAAATGACAAGTTTTCCTGTCTCTGGAAAAATATACAGATATTATGCTGAGCTCTTTGTATGCTTATGAAATAGGAAGAGGCTATACTTTTTGTCAAATTTTCTTCGAACATTTTTTTAATACCACAGTTTCTGAAATTATGTTTATTTATTTTGGTTTGTTAGTTTTTATACTTTTTTATTTTTAATTGATTATATATATTATATCATTGCTTACCTCAAGGTTATCCTACCACCTTAACACCTGTGAACCATCTTAACTTCTTGTGCCTATCCCTCTCCCAATATTTTCCTTCCCCCCCTCTCTTGCTATATGTTTCAGTTCTGTTGACAGTTTTAAATTGTTCTCGTTTATCTGTTTGTTTTCCCTATATCCTTCATATAAGTGAGACCATCCAGTATTTCTCTTTTTTTTTTTTTCTGGCTTATTTCCGGTAATATGATTTCCTCTAGCCCAATGCATGTTGCTGCGAATGACATGTTTTTTTTTTTATTAAGGAATAATATTTCATTGTGTACATATACACAGATTTCTGACCCATTCTTCTGTTTTAGGGAATTTGGTTTGCTTCCATATCCCATAAATAGTGTTGCAAGAAACATCCCAGTATAGTTATCCTTTTGAATTAGAGTTTTGTATACTTTGGGTAGATTCCTAGAAGTGGGATTGCTGGATTGAATGGTAGTTCCATTTTCAGTATTTTAAGGGTGCTCCACACAACTTTCCATAGTAACTGAACCAGTTTTTATTCCCACTAGCCAAAAATGTCTTTGAACAATCTTATTGTTTCTTTTAGAACAGCTCTCTTTTTTTTTTTTCATGTCCTGAAATGTTCTCTCTGATACGTTTCTACATTATAACCATATTAAGAAAATAAGAAAGGGAGGGAAGAAGGGAGAGATGAAAGCAGGAAGGAATAAATTGGAAACTTATGTTATGATGCAGAAATTAAACTAGTATTTGAGCAGTGGATGCTTGGGTCAAAGAAGGTCCAAATGAAGTTCATAGGCAAGATTCCTAAAGTACATTTAAAAGATTCTGGAAACCAACTCTTCATAAGTCATTGTACAGAGAATAGTAGATTTAAGAATCCAGGGTTTTAAATATCAGAAACCATGTCCCCCATTTTCTATTAATAATTTTTTTTGCTTATTGAATATTTAAAAAATGGCTGCCTTTTTCATAAGGTATACAAACGTGCACACATAAAATAATCATAAAACACACACCTACACAGACACACACACACACACAAACACACTATAAGGAAATAACCAAATCTATCTCACTGTTGCAGGAAAAGAGTTCCTTTAACTGAAGTATGCTCCAAATCAAATAAACAACAATAACAACAAAACCCACAAAAATGTCTCCCTTATTTTCAAAGTGCATATCTTTAGCATAGTCTTGTTCTCCACCACCCACATTCATCTTTTTCCTAGTTTATTTTCTGAAGTTGGAGACTAAATAAAATTCTCACTGAAATATACTACTTACTTTTTTGTGGGGGTGGGGAGAGTGGGGGGTGGGGAGTGACAAAAAGATTCAGAAATTACTCTCCAATGATAAAGCCTCATTTTGATTGTTAATGAAATGACTGCTAGCTAAAGGTATTGAGTATATTTCTGTTTCTTGCAGAGCTACTGAGGATGGAATTTGGGAGAATCTTAAAATTTTCTTCTCTCCATTCCTGGTAAAAGAGTCCAATGTTTACCAGTGGTTGATTGAATGGTATCAGTCATAATGTCAATCAACGTTTTCCAAGACTTACTATTTACTAAAGCACGAGAGAAGCTCAGTTCTGTTTATCAAACTATCTTCATTATGTAGGGTAAATAGAGGGTTTTCATGGGTTTTGCTCTTCCACCATTAGCCTCAAGACTAGCACCTGTGGTACTGCAAATTCCCCATGACTGTACGTGCCTGAACCAAATGGGTGTGGGTATGTATGAGCAAATTCACCTGGGCTTAGGAGGGAAGGAATAAAAGGTGGTATCACCCTGTAGGGAAGAGTGCATGGAGTAAACACCATCAGGAGAGGAAAGAACTCGAGAGACAGCCCAGAGAAAGCACATGAAGATTCCTGAGGGACTAGGGGGCTTGCCTGCCTTCCAGTCCATCTACCTGTGCATATCTCCTTGCCTGCCAGACACCCAAGCTGGTATGCCTGTACCCAGCTCCCTGAGAGAGCTTTAAAGCCTGTAGATCCCACCAAGAGCACCAGCATTCTTCTTTAGCTGCTAGAACCAATAAAGAACCCACCCAGATGGAGTGGTTACACTACAATTACTGTCATGATCTCTTTGTAAACATCACAATGCTATTTGGTATTCCCAGTCTTTAAAGTGGAGTTGAAGAAGTAGTGGGTTACTTCTCTCAAATGCATAATAATGATTCATTTTTCTTCATGAACTGCCTCATTCTTCATGCCCAGTTATTGATTGTTTTTCAAGAAGTAACACATTTGGCATTTTACTAAAGAAGCTTGATTTATTGATACTGGTGGTGGAAGGAGGGCACCAAGTTCAAGATGTTGAAAGTGGGTGAAAAGAGACTTTCTGTCTTTACTTAACTGGATACAGCTATCTGCTTGCTTCTCTCTCCAAAGCAGGCTACAAGCAATTTTTTTGCAATTACCTTTAACCTTAACTGGATACTCTTATTTGCCTGCTACTCTCTACAAAGCAGGCTACACACTCTTTATTAGCATTTTCACTGATCACCTTTACCATTGATATGCAAAAGCCAGCCAACTGCTCTCTGCTTTCAGCTCCAAAAACTGCAGAAAAGAAAAACTTTAAAACACAGTTTAAACTTTCCACTGTGGGTCCTTACCACCATCCCCAGCCTTTTTAACCAAAATACCAAACTAAGGTAAGACTATCAGTGCAGTGCAGACT